>JABUQX010061366.1:0-5000 GCA_015478945.1 Trachelipus rathkii
CTGAACCTAGCAAACAGTTAACGGATCCCTATACATCGCGAGGGGTTCATATTATATTAGTTGGTACTTTATCTATATCATATATATCTATTTATTATTATTTATAGTATTTATATTTATTATATTATATATATATATTACATTATATATTATATTATTTTATTATTACTATATATTTTTATTATTTATATATATATTAAATTATTATTTATTATATATCTTATATCTATTTTTAATGGTATAAAATAGTCATCAAGAACAGTGTGTCGCAGCTTTACTTAAGTAAACATACTAATCTATTTTTGTGATAAATGTTGACACGAATGATCTGTATTTTTGGTAATAAATTAAATTCTGAAACAGATTTTATAATGCAAATGAAAGTAAATCAGAATTGATTTATACTGATTCTTGTTCTGTTTTCTAACCTTCACATTAAGCACTTTGGACCAACCGCTATCATAGGTCATGTGTCAATTTATTTCCTTAAATTTTGACTTGATGGCTACTTAAGTGTTGTAAACGCAATAATTGGATGAATCTGCTAGGTTACCTTAACAGAATAAAGTTTCAGTACGATGATAATCCTTGTTCTTCCGCAATTAGATGTTAATAACCTTATTTTAAAGTGAGAAAAATTGTGAAATATGTAATAATAAATGTAGAATATTCAAGATAAAGGCAAGATTCTTATTCAGGTGTTCGTTCAAGAACATTGCAATAAATTCTAACACGGTTTCGCCTGCGATTTTTGGCTACATAACGCAAAACTGTCATACAAAAATGTACTTTTTTTTTTATTTACATTGTTAATGAATGTACTTTAACTCAAATAAAGAGCATTCTTAATTTAAGTCAACAAACATGTGTAGACTGGTTAGGTTTTTGTCGAGAGATTTGAATTTAGAATGGCATGCAAATTTAAAAGAAAATTTTACTTCCCTTTACACTTTGGGTATTACTTTACCTAAAGGAATACCATTAAGGTAAACCGCCATAGCATGGCAGGTAGGTCGGGGTCCTCTCGGCCTCCCGGTGGACAACCGAGGGGGCTTCGTCCCCCCTCTGTCCCCGTCGGCTCGAGCCCCCTAAATGGGGAAAATAAAATTTTTTTTAAATATTTCCGACAAATAAATGCATAAAAAAAAACAACTAAAAAAAATAAAATAAAAACCCCTCCTTAAAATTTTCCGCTGATTCCAAATATATAATCTTGTTTTACTGTAGGGTGCTGCCATTCCTAGTTTCATGATGTCAGCTCTGAACAAAAAACAACTACAAATCAAATATAAAAAACCCCTCCTTAAATTTTCCGCTGATTCAAATATATAATTTTGGTTTACTGTAGGTGCTGCCTTCTCTAGTTACATGATGTCAGCATTAG
The DNA here is from genome assembly GCA_015478945.1 of Trachelipus rathkii. Taxonomy (NCBI): domain Eukaryota; kingdom Metazoa; phylum Arthropoda; class Malacostraca; order Isopoda; family Trachelipodidae; genus Trachelipus; species Trachelipus rathkii. The sequence continues at coordinate 1,385 of JABUQX010061366.1, forward strand.
ACACTACCTTACATAATATATATTATATATATTAATATATTATAATATTAATATATATATAGATATATATTATATATTTTATATATATATATATATATAAAATATCCTATATATATATATATATTATATAATATATCTAGTAAAGCTCATTTTTCCAAGAAATGATTAATTCTTCTTTTTCCGTGTTTTATTTTTAAAAAAAAGGTAAAAAAATAATTTGCTCAAAAAATTTAGTTCATAACTTTAACTTTCGTTGTGCGACATACGTTCTTAGACTTCAAACCTATATATAATATATATATATTAATATATATATATATATATTATATATATATATATATATAATATATATATATATATATATATATATATATATATATATATATATATTTATACTTTATATATATTATATATATATAAAAATATAATATATATAATATAATATGATTGTCACTCGGTTCGTCGAATGTGACCGCCAGTTGAACCAGAGGAAAAACGAGAAACAGAGAGCCAGAAAAGAGTAATTTGAAGGAAAGAAGACAAAGGGTGGGAAATGATTTTATTCGAAAAGAAGGAAATCTGAAAGGCTTCTCAAGAAGGTTTTGAGATATTTTTTGGAAGAGAGAGAGAAGAGGTTTTTTATTCGAAGTAAAAGATGACTACTTAATTAAAAGGAAGAAAGATATTTTTGTATACTTCCTTGATTTGGAAAATGCAATTAATTTATCCATTAAATTGATTTCCTTTGAAATCTGGGATGGAGGATTTACAAAATTTTAACATCATTTCTTTTGTTATTTTTGATCTACTAAATACAAATAATAAAATAAAATAACGAGAAAATTGAAATATTAAATTAACAGGCGAAGCATCGTTTTCCGAAGCAGTCAAGCGCAAAATTTAAAAAATTCTCATTTCCCCTTGTAAAAACTATTAATGCTAACAGGTCAACGGAATACATTGGCTGGAATGCTGGTCCAAAGTTTTTGCCCATGGAAATGTCAAAATAAAGAAGAAAAAAAAAAAAAAAAAAAAAAAAATATCTCAAAAACTACAATATAGCTACAGCGAAAAGGAATACATTTTTGGAATCCTCGTAAAATTTCACATAAGAAAATGTAAAAAAAATAATAATAATAAAAAAATTATTGTTAATAATTATAGTAATATTATTAGAAGGCCTATTTAAGAGCCTTTTATTGGTTTTCCTGATATAAATTAAATAGACATTTTTTTCTATTTAAATTTTGCTTTATAGCGGCCACACTAGGGGGCTCGAGTCGACGGGGAACATAGGGGGGGACGTTTTCCATACCCCCGTACGGGGAGGGGCGGAGGACGCCCGCGCACCCAAATACGCAAAGAAGGCGGGGGTCCGGAGACCTCCCCGGAGGGGTGAATTAGTCCTCAACCCCGTAGTTCCCCGGAAGGCCGAAGGACCCCCGACCTCCTGCCATCGGTGCGGTATACCCTTGGGGTATTCTTGTAAAAAAAAAAAAGCAAATTTAATAGAAAGTCTATTTATTTTATCGAGAAACCAATAAAAGGTCTCTAAATAGGCCTTCTAATCATATTACTATAATTATTAACAATAATTTTATTATTATTTTATTATTATTTTTACTTTCTCTTTTTAAACGATTCTTACCTGAGGTTCCAAAAATGTATTCCTTTTCGCTGTAGCTATTTGTCTTTGAGATATAATTTTTTTTTTTTTTTTTTTACATTTCAGGCAAATTAGAAGGAGCATTCCAGCAATGGATTCCGTTTTACTGTAGCATTAATAGTTTTTAAGATACATATGACGGATAATCGAAAAGCTGACCGCAGTCAAGTCATATGAAGAAAATTTTCAAAAATAAAATGCTCTTCCTCTGGTAACAAATGTCTGAAAACCCCCTTCTAACATCTTATTACCGACAACACACCACCTTGCAGCCATGTAAGAAATGGTGATATGCATCAAATAATTATATATATTATAAGTATATATATTAAATAATATATATATTTATATTATCGTTATATACTATATAATATATAATATGTATATATATATACTATATATATATAGTATATATATATATATATATTATATATATATCTTTATATATATATATATATATAGGCACTTATCCTTTTAAAAGGAAGTTACCATAAAAAGTCCCACGATATCGCAAATCGCAAGAATCCTATTTTGGCAGCCCAGCAGTGTTTTAACGTGTTAGCTTAACTCCAAAGTAGAACGCAGCGGAATAGTTTCGTCACATGTTGCTTTATTTTATCATGTTAATTTTTATATGTTAATTTAAAAAAAAAAAATTTTTTTATTATTTTTTTAAGGGGCTCGAGCCCGACGGTGGGACAGAGGGGGGGACGAAGTCCCCCGTCGTCCCCCGCTGAGGCCGGAGACTCCCTGACTATTTCCATCTTTGCGATTTAATCTTGGATATTCCTTTGCGTTAAAAAAAAAAAAACTTATGGCACCAGTGGATGCTGTACGTGTGTGTAAGCTAAGGGATGGCGGGGTGCTATAGGTACTTGCTCCCCGCGCTGTGGTTGCCGCCGGCTGTCGCCTATCACGGCCGTTTCGGCAGATTCGCGCTGACCGCCTGTTCGGCTCCGCCCCCGGGCCGTCTGGTCGCGAGCGGCATCCGGCCAGTCCTGAAGCTTCGCTCAACCTGTTGACATGGCTCGTGTGGCCGATGCCGCGGCTCGCAGCGGCGTCAGTGCCGCGCCTCGAACAACTCCCCCCCCCACGCTATGTCTACCCGCACCGCAGTCGCCGCTCCCACCACCCCCCCTAACTAGCCAGTCCCCCCGCAGCCGGCCCCTGTTTTATATTATATCTATATATTATTATAATATTATATATATAAACTATATATATTTATAGTATATATGATTGAATTTTAGGTATAAGTTTTTAGGGGGTTTAGAAGTGGGTTTTGGAGCTTGTTGTACGACAGTGTACTGAATGGTGGGAGTTGTCGGATGTCTTACTGTATTTCTGGGAAATCGGAATTTCCTGTAAATAATTGCGATACAAACTACGGTTATGAAAATGGAAATGTATGATATTGATATTGAGTGTATATTTAGAATTTATTGAGTGTCTAAGGTTTGGTTTATTGAATCCAGAGAGGAGTCCCATTGTACGTTATTAGTTTCATATGTAAGGAAGAAGTTAAAGAAGAAATGTGCGGTGTAAAGTCATGAGGCATGTCTGAGTATTCAGGAAGTTGTAATTCTTTTGAAGACTACTTTGTTTGTACTGAAAAATATGAGGGATATTGGTAATTGTATTTTTCTGAGGCAAAATTGAAACTGTGGGGTATGCTGAACATGTTGTTAGTAATCAGTTGTGGTTGTTAAAGAGGGCATGAAATAGAGGCTACAATTTTAGAAGGAAAAGAGATGAGAGTTTGATTCCCTACCGGGAGGCTGTACGCAAATTTGTTCGGGTATTTGTTATAGTTGCAATGCATAGCCTTACTCTGGGAAAGAATGGATGATAAAATACAATCGTTATATACTATAGTTTGAATTAACTTTGGAAGAAAGGAATATAGTGAGAATCTGAGTGCTTGCAAATATTTTTTGAAATAAGGGTTAC
>JABUQX010061366.1:10000-12500 GCA_015478945.1 Trachelipus rathkii
TTTCGAGACAAACGAATCATCAAAAAGAGCCCGAATAATTCTAAATAGGAATTAAACTTTTCAGCAAGAGGAGAAGGTTTAGAGGAATGTTGGACAGAAGTCAACTGTAAACTTCTTCTTTCTCCTACAACCATTTTTATGGGGATTCCAGATATGATCGTTCTTTGCTTTATAGTTTCTATCATCCAGTTTATGGATAGCGTCTTCAGGGTTTAGATCCTCAGATGTAAACCTCTTCTTCTTATGCTGCAGCTGCATGTTGATCAGATGTAGATGCCTCCATAACTGGAATTTCACCCTCTGCCTCTACCTCCTCTTCAAGCGATGGTTGGTACTCTTCATGTAGTTCTTCATCATACATTGTTTGAATTTCAAGATGATTTTCAATTTCATCACAAAGAGATTCTAAATCATCTTTTTCGAGAATGTCTCTGCGTCTGAGTCTAGTTCAAAAATAATATCATTTTCATTCAAAAATTTTTACTTTATTATTTATTTATAAATTAGAAAATAAGATTTATTTCAACGCTAAATTCTGTTGAATATATTATACTATATATAAATACTATTATAATATATATATATATTATATATTATTTATTAATATATATATATATATATATATATTATATATATTATAATATTTTATATACTATATAATATTACCCTAAAACATCAACTGCTGACCGTCGCGTAATAACTCGAGGTTGCATGCATATAAAACCAACGTCCTCTCTCTCTCTCTCTGCCTAAGGGATATTACATAAAAACACAAACCCACAACTATTAACTAGTACACAATATTTGCACTAAAAACACAAAACACACTAACTATACGAATTATTTACACTAAAACACAAATGAAACCATCATATACTGTTTTTAAAAGCTAAGCCCATAATAGGTAACGTGGGGACTGCCTGGCCCCCAAATTCTCCATTATGAAAAAACTATTGGACATAGAGCAACACACCCCTTACCACGTCAAGAGCACAGAGCATACTGAAAAATGAGACATAAATATCAAACTTCAAACTAAGAGCCTCCTTTTTACAGTGATTTTTGGGGGAAGGGATATCCTGGGGTCTTAAAGACCCCGTTGCCTATTAGGGTTATAACATGTTTTGTTGGTTGATGGTTTGAACATGTAATGGTGTTGTGGGAGTTGGTGGTTTGCATAAATTTTGGCTGATGTCTGGTTTGTGGTTGAAATGGGATGATTTTGGGTAAATATAGACTGTTTGGAATGGTGGAGAGGTTCTATTGTTGAACTATTAATTGTTGCTTATGTTTGAGGGGAGGTTTTTTGTAATTGTTTAAGGGTAGATTTTCATGTAATGTGAGGTGGCCGTAAGTGTGTGTGAATCTAAACTTGGTTGTGGTTGAGTCGGTAGTTTAGATACTTTATCTTTGTCCCTGTGAACTTTGAAAGATTTTGAAGTGTTCATGCATTGGAGCAATAATTTGTTGAAGTGCAAAGTTGTTTAACTTGCAAAGGGCCACACCATTTTGGGAAGAGCTTTGTATATTGATTTGGTTTCTTTACACCTAAAATGTGTACGAAATCATCTATTTTAATCGCAGTGGATAGTGATTTTGGATTTTGTTTTTGAAATTAGGTAGTAAGATTACAGTTTCTATCGGGTGTTTTCTCCATTGGGTGAGTATTATTAGCAATATTTAATATAGAATTAATAATAATTTTTGCTTACAGTAGATTTAATATATGAGCATAATTAGTTTACTTTGGTTTGTTGGGGGGTTGCTGTCGCGTTTTAATGTTAGGGTATAGTCAGTAGTATTGTTGTTTTTCGTCGTGTATGATGGGGAGAAGAGAGAGCAAGAGAGGTTGTAGAGGGAGGAGTAGAGAGAGATGAGAGAGAAAGAGAGATATAGATGGGTAGATTGGAGAGAGAGAGATGACGAGTGAGAGAGTTATGAGAGAATTGTAGAGATGACTGGATGAGGGGGATTGGAGATGAGGAGAGAGAGAGAATCGACAAAACAAGTGCTAATTTAGTATAGTTTAAGAAAATATTATTAGCAACATAAGGTTTCTAATTAATATAATTATATGATTAAAATAAGAGTTAAGAAGTGTGTTAACCTTTGAAAAAGTCGGTATATGAAAGAATTAATACTAGCAGTAGGAAACGTGTTGCTAATTTTAAAGCCAAATTTTTTTCATTATTATCCTATTCTGGATTCAAAAAGTTTCATACGATAAGTAAATTTAAAATTAATAACAATAATAATATAATAAAAAAATATTTCAAGAATACTACTAATTCGCAGTAATGCATCAAACTTCCACGAAGCGTGCATAATATATACGATTAGGAGTTTCCCGGCGTGGGCTTTCTTTCTTAGAAAAAAAAAATCCATTAAAAAAATCATTTAAGAATACCCCTTGTACAAATCTTATTTCAATAATTATCCCATTAATAATAATAGTAGTTTTAAATCTTTAACCTAAATATGAAAGTTGTACAAAAAAAAT
>JABUQX010061366.1:17500-25000 GCA_015478945.1 Trachelipus rathkii
AACATAAACAATGGTTAAAGGCTAAAAGAATCTATATTGTGTTGCTTAAATCAATACAATTGTTTTAAGAATTTTGAACACTAATCAAATGTTGTTAGCTCTCATCTCACAGATTTTTTCGCGTGTGTGTGTAAGAGTATCTACCCTGCATGCGGGTCGACTTTGTGCCTTATCAACTTTTGTTATTAAAAACATGAATATATATAAGCGGATAGAAAATGTATTTAAGTATTCATTGTGTATTAAAAACTTTTTATTGTCATATTTCAGTAAATTGAAATATTAAGAAAAGTTTCTTTAATTTTTGAAAATGAACTCAATGCTCTAGACAGCCTTTAATTGTTCTTAAAGTTGCCACCTCACACCGATGCTTAGCGGGTTTAGGGTGGATTTGTCTTGGGAATAATCTTCCTTCGTGTACAGAAAAAATATAGGTTAACATAGAAAAAATAAAAAGGGGTGACTTTTGTGACATATGGCCCCATTACACAGAGCTCACCAGCCATCCACAAAGTTTTTACAACATGTCGAAATGTAATAGTCATTATTTAATATAGGTAGCATATTTAATTTTCAAAGGCTTAATTACCCTGATTTTTAGTAACTTAAATAATTACCTAGTACCAGAGAATTTCCAACTTTTTTAAAAAAAAAAGTCTCCTTTTTTTTTTTTTTTTTTTTTGAGTTTTCTGACAGCAAACAAGTCACGGGATTTACCGCCACTTGCCAGAGGGCACTGACCTATTTGACAATTAGACGGAATAATTTTCAGCAAATTATCTCCAAAGTTTTGGCGCCACATTTAAAAGAAAAACTAACACCTGTCACAAAGGCACCTTGCAGACGCAAAGTTTCCCCATTTTACCTTCCTTCCATCCCCTATTTTTTCACTCAGAATTTAATCTTCCTCTCTTTACGATTTCCGTCTGCTCCCACCTGGGAGATTTGCCTAAGGCTAGGGATTAGGTGGTTTTCCTTTAATTCTATACTTTGCAATTCTATCACCTTAGTAGTAGGTCAGTGATATCGCAGAACCAAATATCGGTAAAAATATGATATTTTTAATGGAATTAAGCTACTAAGACGCATACTGTTTCGCTGAGTCAAATTTTGGCACCCCTTCGAAGAAGGGGTGCGCCAGACGGTTGCGCAGCAACAGTCGTACGTGTCCCCCTTTAGTTTTGGCCCACCTTTGGGGGTTTTGACCCCCTTAAGGGTTTTTGGCATCGATATTTCGGGTATCGATACGCTATTTGTTGCGATTATTTTGACCTTTCATAAAGGTCCGTGAGGGATTAAATGGGAATTAAATCGATCATGTAGTACTGTCGCTTGTTACCTGCCGTAGGTAACTGTCCTAACTTGAGGTCATGTAGGTATCTGTCCTAACTTGAGCTCATGTATGTACCTGTCCTAACTTTTCATTTTATTTCCATCCACACTCACACCTACACCTACACACACACACACACAGACACACACACACACTATGATACTTATACACACATACACCCACCCATAGACACTTGCACCCAGGGCTGCGGAGTAGTAAAATAAATTTTTCGACTCCGACTCCGACTCCACTTAAACAAAAATTTTCGACTCCGACTCCGACTCCACTTAAACAAAAATTTTCGACTCCGACTCCGACTCACTTAAACAAACAAAAATTTTCGACTCCGACTCCGACATCCAGCAGTCAAATTCGAAATTTCGACTCTGACTCAGATTAATGCTTACAGAGTTACAGTAAAACATTAAACAATTTTTCGCTTCCATTTGAGAATAAAAAATATTACCCTTTTCCAATGTTCTAATCTCCAAATGCTATACGGTTAAAGTACCGTGAAGACGTAAAGATGCAGGCAACACATCAAACAAGATATATTTTCAATTCCAGAAACAAATGCTATAACGTAATTATATGCAAGATTATTTTACTTTTTATTATAAACAGCCCATGGTATAAATTAACAGTTTAAACATTTCAGTTTTCAATAATAATAATCATATAATTTAATAATAATAATAATACTAATAATAATAATAATAATAAATAAATAATAAATAATAATAATAATAATAATAATAATAATAATTTATAATAATAATAATAGCATTAACAGAATCGGCTTATGAAATAAAAACAAAATTCTTACAAAATGTATAAGAACGAATTTTATAATTTAGGATAATATTTTTATATATATATTAATTATATATTATATATATATTATATAAGATATATATATAATATATATATATATATAAATATATATAATATATAATATATATATAATATAATATATATTATATTATTATTATATAATATATACTATATAATATATATATATATATATATATATAATATTATATATATATATATATAAATATATAAGTATATATATATAATATATCATATATATATATATATAATATATATTATATTATATATTAATATATATATATATTATATATATATATATATAATATATTCATATATATATAATATATTATATAATATATAATATATATATATATTATATATATTATTATATATGCGCTAAAACACAAAAACTCAGAAAATTCATCTTTGAGACCTGTAATATCTATGTGCGGAACTGTTACACACGAAATTTGCCCAATATCTAAACAGCATTATCCGACCATATCCTAATAACTCTTAAAGTTAAATCAAATAATGAAACATTTTGTAAATTATCAAACTTAAAACTTTGAAGCCACTAATATATTCGCCCCACTTGATGTAGAATCTTTGTTCATAAATGTACCGTTTCTTGATACGATTGACATAATAATTAACAAAGTGTATCACTCAAATAACCTACCCCCACCAGATATATCAAAACAACATATGAGGAACCTTTTATTAATTTTTTGTTGTTGAACTCAAACACCGTTTAAATTTAAAGAAACATATACCTACAAACTGATGGAGGCCGATGGCTTCACATCATCCTACATTTTGACTGATTTCTAATGTTCAAATCTGGAAAAACAAAAATCCTTCGTGAAAAGAAACAACTTTAACCCCGTATTTAACATAAGGTATGTCGACGCCCTCACTATTTTTAGGACCATAGATCATATACATCAGTTCATCAATAGAATTCAAAAGTTGTCATTTAAATTCACATACGAAACTTAGGTTAATAACTGCTATCTGTTTTTTAGACATCAAAAGCAATGTTAATTCTGACGGCTCATTATCTTCAGGCATACATGTCAAACCCACTGTATGGTCTGTATATGAACTATGGATCATATTCACCGACTATTTACAAAGAAATCTATCGTTAAAATTTTAGTTTACAGAGCCTACACCTATGTTCAACTTGGAAAACTTTAGGAGGAAGAAATTTGCCGCATTAAAAAATTTAAGTAACTGCTGATCATCCATTAATATTCAATTTTAAAATTAGTTAATAAAGCTCTTACAAAAGTATTTAATAAATGAAAGATAAAAAAAATCAGAAAAATTCGATAAATTTCTTCTTCCAAAACTTCCAATGCTATTTGTCAATAAGAAAGAGAAATGCCTTCGTAATATTTGAATTCTCACCTCAAAACTAAAGACACCTCAAAAATTAAAGTCAGACTATACCATAAGTTCATACAACTGTCATCTTCCTTTCAGCACAGAGGCGATGCTTTGTCGACAACCATCACGTTGTTTACCAATTAAACTGACTGAAATAAAACCATTGGTCAACAAGTATTGGTTACACGAAGGGGGGGGGGGAAATTAGGGGGGATTGTCGGACAGGGCATATTCAAACATCTCTAGAGTCCCAGCAAATCTTTGCAACATTCAATACGGCATAGTGGTCCAATTCAACTATAGTAATATTCTAAACACTTCACAATATATACGGAATCGGGCTGAAGTCCAGAAACGTAAAATTGAGGAGGCCTTCTACATCAAAACACGCAACCAGACGTTAACATAAAATTTTATATATTTATCATTCAGACTCAATATCATTTGATTTACTTATTAAATATCAATTTTAAGACTCAATTCGCTTACAAGAAATAATCCTCTGAAGATGTCTCAGGTATAGAGACGAAGCGTCGTGAAATCTATGTAAATATATCTTCTTCTTCTCCTGATATTATTTTCAAAGATATTTTAAGGAAATTAATTATGTACAAAAAATAAATATTTAGAACGTTGGAAATAAAAATCAAAAAACTTTTATAATAAATAATAATAATAATAATAATAAATAATAATAATAATAATAATAATAATAATAATAATAATAATAATAATAATAATAAATAATAATAATAATAATAATAATAATAATTAATAATAATAATAATTAATAATAAATAGTTATAAATCTCTTCAAACTTACCGACTCCGACTCCGACTCCGACTCGACTCCGACTCCGACTCCGACTCCGACTCCGCCCGGCTCCGCTTCCACTTGCACAGAGTTTTGACTTAACATCCGACTCCGACTCCAGGGAAAAATTGCACGACTCCACGACCCCGACTCCACGACTCCGACTCCGACTCCACTCCGACTCCGACTCCGACTCCGACTCCGCAGCCCTGCTTGCACCCACCCACCCACAGACACTTACACCCACCCATAGACACTTACACTCACCCATAGACACTTACACTCACCCTAGACACTTACACTCACACACACCACACACACACAACACACACAACACACACACACCCTTTCATACCTTTGCGTCGATTATTTGTCCTTCGATTATTGTTAATGCGTTCAGCTTTGTGGCTCAGCTTTGATGCCTCAGCTTTGATCCCTCAGCTTTATGCCTCAGCTTTGTTGGCTCAGCTTTGATGGCTCAACTTGATGGCACTGTATTGATGGCTCAACTTTGATGGCTCAACTTTGATGGCACCTTTGTTATGGCTCAGCTTTGATGGGCGACCTTTTGTGATGGCTCAATTTCTGTTGGTTTAGCTGTGATGACTCAGATATATTTATGGTTCAATACATTTGAGGTTCCCATCACCGTAAGGAGTGTCTAGGAGTGTCCTATGAGATCCGACAGGAGAGTTACCAGATGAGTGCCATTACGAGTGCAGATGAGTGCCGTGTGAGTCCAGAGAATGCTAATGAGTACCAATTAGTGGTCAAGTGAAGATGCATATGTGCCAGCTGAGTGCCACATAGTGGCAAACTGAAGTGCCGACTTTTCAGAGCCTTTTCTTAGCCTACGCTGATCAATATAATTAGCACCTAATTATTGGTGTCTAACCCCAGTATAAAGGTATAGAGGAATCGATTGGTTGTATATTATAAGTGCTGAGGGATGTTCCTACTATGAGCTAGCCTTTGTTCAGCACTATCTAGCACGACAGGACCGCAGTGGCACCCAGCCGAGCGGAATCCGACGCGATGCGCCCGCACGGCGCCAATATTACCTCGCAACACCGCCGTGCGCCCGCAGTGGCAATATTACCGCGATAACTGCCGCGTTGCGCCCGCAGGCGCAATTACCGCGTAACCGCCGTGTGCCGCCGCAGGCGCATATAGTTTACCGGGCCGCGAACGATAAATATTCATATTTTTGATATCTATGTTAAATATTCAAAGAAATTTCTTGTCAAATATACTATGACTTATCCATTTTTATTTTCATACTATAAACATTTTTGATTAAAAAACATCATACTTTACAGACGTAAAGCAGGAAAACAGTGAAATCAATGAATGCACTGAAAACCTAGCAACAAGCGGGATTAGTAAGGCTTGTTTTACTGCTTTACTGCTTTACTGCTTTACTGCTTTACTGCTTTACTGCCTTTACTGCACCTTAAACCTTCATAATTTATTAACATGTATGTTATGGTTGTTATATTTTTATTTTTTTTTAATACTTTTTTATTCTATAAATTTTTTAAAAAATGTAATGTAAGAAGAAAAACCCAGAGTGCCCGTTATATTAATCATTTTATTTTACTAAATTGTACGAAATTTATTAAAAACATTTATACTTTACAGACCTTAAAGAAGATGAAACAGTAAATCAATAGCGCAATTGCCTATGCGTCGGTTCCGCACCGGGGCACGCTTGCGGGCGCTCTCGCGTTGGGCTTCACGTGATCTACTATAAATCTAGTGAATTAATTATTATCTATTCAAGTGAAATTATTCAGCTATTAGCTCATGTGTCTGTAATTAAGCTGCACCTACTAGGTCCATATTGGTATTTTATATGAAATGAATATCCCATTCAGACGCTCAGTCATGTTCCAGGCTACATATAGACTAGGCGAATGCTACTCAAGCTGCTGAACCTACAATATCTCGAAATTTTTACCTGGCCAACGATTATTTTCACTCAAATAATTATTCCTCATGTAAGTATTTATATAGTAAATATGATATTACACTTTAGTTAAAAATAGAACACTTTATAATCCAAATTAGAGAACTTGTGCACCGCTTACAAGCAATAAAACGACTATGATTTTAAAAATGAGTTTGCGTCTAAAAGATAATAAAACACACCTGATCAAATATAAGTTTAAAGAACTAAATTAATTTTTATCCAATCACAGGTAAGGCTCCAGGATATGAAAAAAAACATGTTTTTTTTACATACCTTAAAGCCAAAAAGCAGATTAAAATATTTCGACCCATCACATGCGCGTCATATAGGATAAGATGTACTCCGTTCCACTCACACGAAAGAAAAGCAGTTCCTCTTTTACCTGCTTAAAGGCGCTTACCGATCCAGGGCATGTTTCAGTGTTTAAAACCTTTTATAACACTTAATATTCTCATTAACTCTCCGATTCTTGTCTAGACCGGAATACCTTTTGACCTGGTATTAGGCTTAAATTAGCCCGGGTTCAAAAAGGCTTATTCTAAATTTATGCCTTAAGTTAGTTTTTTTAACACATTTTCAGAAAGAGCTCAGTCTAGTCTGTGTAAGGAGTGTACTTGTTTTGTGTTTTTCCGTGTTGAGATTGTCAATGACATACGATTAATATAATAATAATTAATTATAAGATAATAATAATAATAATAATAATAATATATAATGATATAATAATAATAATAATAATAATAATAATAATAATAATAATATAATAATAATAAATAAATAAAGATAATAATAATAATAATAATTCAATTAGATAATTAATAATAATAATAAAGCAAATCCGAATTATTTAAAAAACTTTGAATATTTTTAGTTTTTGTTTTTAAATAAAAACCTCTAGAATGATATTAAATAAATGAATACATGTTATGTTAACAGAGAGGAACTTATTTTGCTATGTTTATACTAATACCATGGCTAAGATGATGTTAAAGCAGTAAGTCAATAGAACAAAAACGTGTAGCTTGGTGTAAAGGGTTGCTAGGGTCTTGCGTTACTGATTTGATTTACTAATTTATTGCTTTAGGGTACGTAAAATATATGTTTTAATATAATTTCATAAAATTTATTAAATATTAATTTTAAAACTTGATA
>JABUQX010061366.1:32500-47500 GCA_015478945.1 Trachelipus rathkii
TTATTACAAAGCCTTATGATAACGGATTATATTGCATATACAATGCAATGCTGAACAAGTTTACCTTGATAAATAAAATATTATATATATTATATTATATTATATATATATATATATATATATATATATATATATATATTTCTATCTATTTTATGTAATACTCTTTTATCTATGACTATATATATATATATATATATATATAATTTTTTTCCTTATTCTGTTAAACTCTTTCCTCCTCTGGTTTTCTGCAATCACCTTTCTTTTATCTAGATCCTGTTCTTTCTCTTCAAGTGTTCCGCAAGAAAGACCGCCCTCTCCTTCAATGGCTAAGAAATATTTTTTATTAAAATTCGATGTTTATAACTGGTAGGACTTGCGGTGGTTTTTCATTGATTTTCCATGGAATGATTACATTTTCAGTGGTAGGAGTTCCTGATCGGAGTATGTTGAACTCAATACCGAGTTGGTTTTTTCCCTTCTCCTAAGCCAAACAAATTTAGTTTAACTCTGCTTGGTCTTGTGTTACTCGCCACAGGAATGATGCCTTTAGGAATTTTCATCGTTTTTAAACCCCAGAAACTCATGTAACTTATATTTTATTCTGAAATCGGGCAAATTGTGTAAAATTTATTAACTATAAAATAAAATCCCATTATCCATGACATTAAAAATTCTTTTCTGTTTTGAAAATTCAGTAATCTTTCTAGTTCCTCATCCTCATGTCCTTTTTGCCATTTTGTAAAAAATGTTGATTCTAACTTTAATTCTTCCTCTTACCAAAGTATTCTTATATTTTTCAAAGGCAAAATTGTCGTTTTACATTGTGTTAAAGCTAAACTCTTTGCTCAAACGTTTGCCTCTAATTCCATCTTAGAAAATTCCGGTGCTATTCCTCCTTCTAAACCCCTCCAACTCATTGATGAATGATATTGTAATTTCTTCTGACAATGTTATTCTCTCTCTCTCTCTCTCTCTCTCTCTCTCTCTCTCTCTTCTCTTCTCTTCTCTCATCTCATCTCACTCGTTCTACCCTGTCTCTTTGGATCTTTTTTCAGCACCTTCATCTGATTGACTTCATTCTCTTTTCCTCCCTCTCTCTCTCTTTCCTCTCTCTTCTCTCTCTCCTCTCTCTTCTCTCTCTCTCTCTCTTTCCTCTCTTTCTCTGCTCTCTCCTCTTTCTCGCTTCTCTCTCTCTCCTCTTCTCTCTCTCTCTCTCTCTCTCTCTCTCTCTCTCTCTCTCTCTCTCTCTCTCTCTCTCTCTCTCTCTCTCTCTCTCTCTTCCTTTCCCTTCTCACTGACTCTTGACCGTCATTCCTTCGACATTTCAGTGGCACTATACTGTGGCACTATTCATTTTCATTCCCATCTGTTCCTATGACACCCAAACTCAGCGACAAATTTTTATGCTGAATAAAAATTAAAAAATACATTTCTGAAATAGTTCAAGAAAAATGAAGAACAATAAACGTTGCTTTAATACCATCTCCCAAACGCAACTGTCACAGGCGTCATGAATACAGTTCTACATTTAGGCATTGATGATCAAATATAGCTGACCAGTACGTCAAAGAGAGACAAATTCCCCCTGACGAAGACTCTCTTGTATGGTGGAGGATGCATGAGGAGATGTATCCTAATCTTTCACAGTTAGCAATGAGTTACCTTGCTTGTCCGCCAGGAGGATAAAAAAGTGAACGTCTCTTAAGTAGTGCTAGTCTAATTTATAATGAAAATCGTAGTAGATTAGATAGGAATGAAAAATTGTTATTTTAGAAGTATAATCTTTAAATAAATAATTCCTTATATGTTATCAGCTAAAGCCCTAAAAATTAATTAAATAATTTTTATCTTTCAAAGGGTGAAGGTTGGGGGTAGAGGTTGGGGACGCGAGCAAGAGTGTGTCTTCGTTCTGCACTATTTATTCATAGGATATGTATGTATTTTATTCGTTAAAATTTTTATGGCTGATTTCTTACTATATAAGCAAATACTCCACTTATACCTAATATAAACAGTGGCACATTAATAGCAATATGTAATATTCGCATTCGTATTCGTATTCGTATTCGCGTTCTCATTTGCAAATATTACGAAAAAAATATAAGCATTCCCGAATATTAAAAAGATATATTCTCGTTCTTCTTTGCATTCGCGAATATTTAAAAAAATTATTCGCAAAACACTCGCTTTCGCAAATATTGAAAATTAGATATTCGTTCCATCTCTAGTAGGATCTAGTATGAATTTAGTGTTATTTTGTGGTATCGACAATTGGTGTAGAACAACGACAATTTAATATAATTAAACTATTGCCCAACCCTGTTGAGCATGAAAAAGAACAAAATTGATATTGACAATCACAGCTCATAAAAAAACCGGAACAAACTTCCTTCAGGGGACAACAGGACCCGGCCAGTAGAACGATTACACACAAAAGTAGTCTTCTAACTTCTGAAATCTTAAAAACACCTTGTAGGAAATCCGTTCCCATTTGGGGAGGTTCAAACCTCGAATTGTTATTCAAAGCTTTAAAAAAAAGCTCTCTTTCCTGCCTCGAAACCTATAATTTGACGCTTCTGGGAAAACACTAGATGCTCGTAGGTGAACGATTCATATTTGTCATGCTCGATGAACATTTGCATATCGACACATTTGCTATTTATATTACTCAAGAACTACCACAGAATACCATTCATAGGCCCTATGATCGGAAAACCATAAATCGGAAAGGTAAATAGCATTAAAAATTGGCTCTGAGAAACTGAAAGTCATACTGGTGACCATAAGAAGGATCTGAGACTGCATATGATAAAGGAAATGGAAATTGATGATGCATTCAAAGGCCTTAGATTATAGCTTTGATAGCTAGATGTACATATTGACTATCTACATATCAGGGAAATAGATTGAACAAAATTGAGCCTTCAACACAGAAGAAATGTGTTTGTGTTAAAGCTCTGAGAGTAGAGTTTAAATAGGACAGACTCCAAATCGGAAGCACACTCCATCAAAACATTGGAGAAATGCTAACTCAAAAAATGTGTATGAACAACACGTTTGTTTAGACGTGAGAAAAAAAAATTACTTACATCATGCGAGTCATGATCTAGAATATCATTCTAACTTGCATTCTAGGAAGCAGATTAAAAAAAATTATGGAAATTTTTTTTGGCATTTCAGATGAAATAAAAACTGGAATATACAAAAGCTTATACAACCCAAGCAATATGATAACAGGAAAAGAGGACGCAGCAAATAACTTCGCAAGAGGTCATTACACAGTTGGAAAAGAAAATATTGGTGTCTTTTTAGATCGAGTACGAAAAAT
Source organism: Trachelipus rathkii (assembly GCA_015478945.1). Taxonomy (NCBI): domain Eukaryota; kingdom Metazoa; phylum Arthropoda; class Malacostraca; order Isopoda; family Trachelipodidae; genus Trachelipus; species Trachelipus rathkii. The sequence goes on from JABUQX010061366.1 coordinate 35,829, forward strand.
GGCAGAGCAGTGCAATGGTTTGCAGGTAAGCTTTCAGTATATATATATATATATATATATATATATATATATAATATATATATATATATAAACTATATAATATATATATATATATATATATATATATATATATATATATATATATATATATTATATATATATATATATTATATATATATATATATATATTATATTCTCATTATTGCCCTTGGTCAAGTCTTCTCCCATTGGTCCAAAACTTGAAGACTTTAAAATCTGACAACTTTTAATGTTCTACAGAACACTTCTTATTAGTAAGGCCTAACACTTTCACAGTATGACATATCAAAAAACTGTATGTTATTACATTTTAAACCCACCCAATTTATAACATAACGCAATATTATTCAATTTTGAAGGCAACATCTTCTTTTGTTTCTAAAACACAATTAATATTTTCCCCTTTTTCGTCTTTAATAATCAAGATTATATTTCTAACTCCATCAATCTCGATAAGTTGAGGATTTTCCATATACAACAAGGCCGAGATAGGGAACTTCAAACGTTCGCTAAATGTAAAACATAAAAAACTTTAAAATATCTCGTCAAATGTATTCTAAGCCACTCTTCTGACTTACTACTTTTATAAATATATTCTAATTTAACATTAACTTAGTAAGATCTAATAAAATCTAACAAAATTTATCACAACCTAGTGTAACCTTTCTAACATTCTGAACTATGAATAAACGCTAACACTCACAAAGTTTTAACTTATCATTATCTACTAACAACAATATCTAAAAATACTTTACATAACCAAACCTATCCAACCTACTAAACTATAAATAGATGCTAGCATTAACAAAGATCACAATCTATCATCGGTAACTAACTTAACATTACCCAACAAAACTTAACCTAACATATTTTGTTTCTATCATATCTATAAAATATCAATGTTAATTTAACATTAACACAGGAATATCTAACAAAGCCAACAAAATTTATCATAACCTAACTTATCTAACATACTGAACTGCGGATACATGTTAAGACAAAAGAATTTTAGCTTATTAATATTGCTAACATAGCAATATCTATCAATACTTTATATAACCTAACCTATCACTAACAATATTAACAAAGATCTAACCTAACACTACAGAACAAAACTTAACCTTAACCCTAATTTTTTATATAATTCTGTAGGAAATCATTGTTAATTTATCATTGATATAGTAATATCTAACAAAATCTAACAAACCTTATAATTACTTAATCTATCTAACATCCTGAACTACGAGTAATTGCCAACATAACAAAGTTTTAGCTTGCAAAATTTGCTAACATAGCAATATATTACAATACTTACGTTTCCTAACCTATCCAACCTACTAAACTTCAAATAAATACTAACATTATGAAGTTTCCTACCTATCAACGATAAAATTAACCTAGCACTATCCAGCAAAATAACCTAATCCTACTTTTAACATCAAATCATTAATTTTATCGTAGTAATATCTAACAGCACCTAGCAAAATTTTGCATAATCTAGCCTAGCTACCATGCAGAACAATGAAAGAATACTGACATCAACAAGTTTTCCTACCTATCAATGTAAGTAACCTAACATTACTTAATTAACAAATCTTAATATATTTTTCTATCATATCTATAGCATATCAATGTAAATTTATCATTAACATAGCAATATCAAACAAAACCTAACAAAATTTTACATAACCTAACCCATCTATCATACTGAACTACGAATAACTGCTAACATAAAAAAAGTTTTTAACTTCAAAAAATTAGCATAAAAATACCTGATGTAATCTAAGAACATAGCATAACTACCCTAGGATGCTTAAAATATGAATAAATGCCAGCTTTGACAAGGTTGCGTCATTATCATATCCGATAACATAGCAATACCTGATCTAACCTAAAAACATGACATAACATAGCCACGTTACCTAATATACATAAATATTAATAAATCCCAATGGGGTTCTTTTTTTTTTTTTTTTACGGGAGATGCTCAGCATACAAAGGTAACGATTTAAAAATACATTCCCTAACCTAACAAAGTAACTTAAATGTATACCCTTAAAATCGCTGTAATCTACCAAAACAGAGCAAACCAACCATTACCCAACAGTTACTAAAACTATGCAATAAATGCTAACATTAGCAAAGTATTAATCTACCAATGACATTATCATTTTGAACTATGAATAAATGATACATTATCAAACTCCTTAACCTAACATAGGTAACTAATCAAACATTCCTAACCAAACTTAACCTAGCCTACTATGATATATTATAGTTATATAATATATATATATTATATATTTATATAATATATATATATATTATTATATATTAGATATATAAATATATATTATATATATGTATATATATATATTATATATATATATATTATATATATATATATATATATTATTATATATATATACTATAAATATATATATATAGTATAGTATATATTAATATATATTATATATATTATATAATATATATTTATATATATATTATATAATATATATATTATAATATTATATATATATTATTATAAATATATATATATATATATATATATATTTATATTATATTATATATATAGTATATACTATATATATATATATATATATATATATATATATATTACTGTCACTTTAATAAAATTTTAAACCATTTTCTAAACCTCTAGTATTTACCTAACATAACGGTTGCACATATTCTTATGAAAAACATTGCAAACAAGAACATGTAAACATCATTGAAACCTAGTGTGTCATATACATGACATTATTTCCACAACGTCTTACATTGTGCTTCGTTTTTTGTTCAGACATTAACTTAATTAAGTTGTTTTTTAGCTGAAACATTTATATTTTTGATATATTTTATTTCCAAAATGTAACTTTAATAATTTTCTTTTGAACATTACCTAAAAAAAAACTTAAAAGTCTAAATTTTAATAAAAATTTTGGTTTCATTAATAAATTATTTTAAAAAAATATTTATTATTATTTTCATTTCTTTTTTGGCAATATTTTAAAATTTTTATTAAAAAAATTGTGCTTTATTGACCCTAAAGCAGCAAAGCAGTTGCGCGATGCACAGAGAGGTGTGAGAGGTGAAGCGGGTAGGTAATTTGCGTTACTGCTTTGCTATACTATACTACTATGCCATTATACTTACTAAAATTTACTTACTGTTGAAAACTCACATACTCTAGACTCTAGCGGCATTTTAAAAAAGTAAATGAAAGTATTTTATTCTGTTTTGATTTTATCTGAATAATTGTTTTTTAACGAATTTTTGTTTTCCTTCAAATTAAAACCTAAAAATATTTTTTCTAATAATATAATCATCAATTTTAAAGTGAACTAATGCTTTTTAAAAAGATTATCTAGTTATTATGTATGTAAAATTTAGGGATTTCTCATCTTCCATTCGTTCGGAGGTGGAACAGGGTCCGGATTCTCTTCTCTTATCCTCGAAAATTTGACGGCGCATTTTGGAAAGAAAACAAAGCTCGAAATCGGAGTTTATCCAGCTCCCAAGGTATAATAATAATTTATTCAACTATTATTTCCATTATTATTATTATTATTATTATTATTATTATTATTATTATTATTATTATTATTATTATTATTATTATTATTATTATTATTATTATTATTATTATTATTATTATTATTATTATTATTATTATTATTATTATTATTATTATTATTATTATTAAATAGTATATACAAGTGCAATATACTGATTTCAGATCTCAACAGTAGTAGTAGAGCCTTATAACACCATCCTTATGACACATACAGCAATGGAGCATGTTGATGTTGCTTTTATGGTTGATAACGAAGCTATATACGATATATGTCACAAGCAGCTGGAAATTGGAAGACCTTCTTATAGTAACTTAAATAGAATCATAGGTCAAGTGGTTTCGTCAATTACTGCTTCCTTAAGGTACTTCATATATATATATATATATATTTATATATATATATATATATATATATATATATATATATATATATATATATTTATATATATATATATATATATATATATATATATATATATATATTTATATATATATATATATATATATATATATATATATATATAATAATAAAAGAGAGACATATATATATATATATATATATATATATATATATATATATATATATAATATATATATATATATATATATATATATATATATATATATATATATATATATATATATATATATATATATATATAAACTCTGCCTACCCAAGTGTATTCTTCCAGGTACATATATATATATAACCTTAATATATATATAATAATAATATATATAATATATATATATATATATATATATATATATATATATATATATATATATATATAACTATAATATATATATATATATACTATATATATATATATATATATATATATATATATATATATATATATAATATATATATATATATATATATATATATATATATATATTTATATATATATATATATATATATATAATTTCTCTATAATCGATTATGGAAAATGTGCTAAAATATATTAATTTATGTTAGTAAAACAGGCGGAAGTAAGGTATTTTAGTAACATCTTTCTATACTTAATGTTAATATAAACGCGAACTTAATCAATAGCATACACGTCACATACAATAAGAAATGTATATATATATATATATATATATATATATATATATATATATATATATATATATATATATATATATATATAAATATATATATATTTATATATATAATACCGTATATATATATATATATATATATATATATATATATATATATATATATATATATATATATATATATAATATAGAAAGATATATATACACAAATATAAAATATATATATATATATATATATATATATATATATTTATATATATATATATATATATATATATATATATATATATATATATATATATATATATATATATATATATATATATATATATATATATATATATATATATATATATATATAAATATATATATATATTATAAAGGCTGGGTGCGTCTATAATTTTTCGAGGTCCGTCATCGGCTATTCGGCTTTGCCACCTAACTAGTGCGTCGTCGGCTATCCGACTGCATTTTTGAAAACCTCAGTGCGGCATTAACTATGCGGCTATTCGGCTATCCTACGGCGATACCGTTAAATTACAAAGTAAACTTTTGCGCGATAACGAAAGCATGCCTTTACATTTTAAACCTTTTATAAGATAGTAAAACAGATTTATTTAATTTTTTTATTAAATGTTAACTACATAAATAGTTAAATACTTTCATAGCTATAGGTCCTCTTCCTCCTCCATGTCCTCCTGGCTAATCACTTCCTGCAGGAGGTCCATATTTCCTTTGAGGAAAAGAAGGTCCTCAAACCTTTCCTCCTTCAAGGACGATCTCTTGGCCCTGAGGATGTCCCCACCCGCGCTGAAGCACCTCTCCACAGCTGCTGAACTAGGAATGGGGGTATTATATTTTATAAATAGATCTATCCATATCTCCCTATGCTGGTTGGGGAAACAGGAACAGCTCGGATCTTCTTGAGAGGGCACCCACTCCTCCATGGACTTTCGTATGACGATTTCCACATCCTGTTGCTGGCTTGCTCTGCGTACCAATACTCTAGAAAACAATTTACTGAATAGGAGTGCGTCTGAATTGTGGGGTTCTTTTTCTGTTGGCTGGCCAAGCTGACGCTGCTGCTGTTTCTCAGTGGGTTTGATGGAGTCCCCTATCTTCCGGGTAATCCTGTCCCCGATCTCCTCCACCATGTCAGGTGCAATGCTTTCTAGGGCCTTAAGGGTGAAGGAGGGGTGAAGGGCAGTGGCCATAAGGAGATCCCTATTCTGAAAGAGGTGGCCAAACCTCTTTTCATAGCCACTGAGGAGGGCCTGTACTAGTGGCCTTGCATACACAAGATGAATATTTTCACTCTTCTCCTCAAGGCTGGTCTTCATCAACCAAAGTTGGGGTAGGAGGGTGCCCATGTATGCCCTTTTCTCCCCCTGAAGCATATCAAGACACTGCGCCACAGGCTGCATGACCAATGTGTACTCGTTCATGACCTGAAAGAGTGAAAATTAATATATTGCTTAGTTACGTAAGCATAATTGATTATTAATAAAAATACGGGAGCACGAGAGCGAGGTATCTGTATGGAATAGGGCGAATAGATCAAGAGTGAGGGTTGTACAGATGGACAATCTGAGGGCGTTCTTGGCAGTTAGGAGATTGGATAAGATGAGGAACGAGTTTATCATGGAAGCGTGTCTTGCGGGTAAGGGAAAAGACTGCCAAATTTGATGAGGATTTTGTAAGATGGTTTGGACATGTGGAGAAGGTGGAGAACACCATATTGGTTAAGAAAGTGTATAAGAGCACATGTGAGAGTGTTTTGCCTGTCGGACGACCGGAAAAAAAGGTGGATATATTCAGTTAGAGATTGTTTACGAAGTAGCGATATGAGTGTTGGGCAAGCAAGAGCGATGGTACAGGTACAGAACAGGGATTAATGGAGGGGGTTTGGGTTTGTGAGGAGATTTATAATTTAATAAATTTATTAAATTATAAATAAAAATATTAAAAGAGCAATTGCTACTTTAAAAATACTTTATATTTACCTCGACGTCTACCTCTGTGAGAGGGGAACCTCCCTTGGGCTGCTTGATGAGGATGGTGTTTATGGCATCCATTTGGTTTTCGACCCTTAAAACCTCCAGAAGGACCATCACACTATCATATAGGGAGTTCCATCTGCAGAAATAAATATAACTTTATATAAAATATCAAAAACTTATAAAATGAACTTGTCTATAATTAATCGGCAACAATTTCTTACGCTAAATTTCTTTTTTTAATAGTAACTACTACTACCTTGTCACCACAGGAGTCTTCAGTTTTCTTTTGGCGACAATCTTGATCTGGTTGGCCACCACTGGGGCCCTGTTCTGAAGGTTCCACAGGGCCTGGATCTTAGCTATGGTCCTCCTCCACTGTGAGCCCCCCTTGCTCCAGCCCTGTATATCACTCACATCTGTTGTCGCCAACAGATTGAGTGTGTGAGCACTGAAACAATAAGATATTTAATTCAAGAAATTCAAAGATTATTAGTTAAATCTTAAATGACAAATCTTTATTTGTTAATACTTATTACTTAATAATATTATTAATATATATTAGTAGCATTTAGCACTAGTTTTCGCGAATTCTAAGTACCTGCAGCGGTGTTGAGGCGGCAGACTTGGGTTGTCACCCTCAGCCCTCAGGAGCTCCTGGAGATCCACAATCTCCAAGTCAGGATAATCAGGGTCCATAGGAAGGTTCTCCTGGTCCTGGTTGGACTCACCAAAGGCGTTGAAGGCTGCCACGTAGTTGGTGCCATTGTCCGTAGTGGTGGCCTTCACCTTACCGTGGATGCTAAACTCATGATGAATCTCTGTGATTAGTTTCCCCAGTAACTGGTGAGTTTGCCTTTCCTAAAGACAATAATTTTATTGTTTTAGTCTGTAAATTAAATAATATTTACACCTCATATGTTCTTATGGTTATGAGACTAAGGTATAAAATGACAAAATTTAACTTTTTAATTTTCTTACCTTCACCTCCCTGACCGCCAAAGTTGCATGGCACCTTTTGAGGTTGACCCTGTCAATCCAGTGGACTGTCATTCCCAAGAAGGACCTATTGTGGGCGGTCCAACTGTCGGCTGTAGTGGCCACCCACTTCTGGTGGAAGAGGTTGTTTATCAGTCGAGTCTTCCCCTTTTGCATCAGCTTTTCAATATCCCTGCTCAAAGTCCTCCTTGAGGTGGGATGAAACTCGGGATTAATGAGGTAAAACATCTCCTTCGTGTAAGGATCATCAGCTAAATCCAGTGGCATCATTGAATGAATGAACCACCTAATGATGAAAAAGTAATTAAGTTAATAAATCAATATATTTTAAATTTTTAATAAAAATATTTTTAAAACGTGAAGACGCTAAGTCGCTCATATACCTATTTAAAAAAAATTGAGTTCAATTAAAATAACTAATATTATGTTTCTGAATTTTTTCACCTGGTGTAACCTTGTCTTGCTCTCTGCTGGCTGAACTTTGACCTGAAGCTCTCATCCAGAGACATCTGACGCTTGCGAGACTCACTCTCCCTTGAACTGGAGCGACCGCGCTTGCTAAGCCCTTCAATGGCTGCAGAGAGGTGAGGGAGAAGGTCATTGTGCATCTGGTATATAAAAATAATACAAACTTTAATTACAAATTTTTTAATTTTCTTTGATAACATTTGTATAAAGTATCAAGACTTTATACAAGAGTGTTTAAATCTTGATAACTAATTAACTAGCAACACCAGTTAGTTGTTGTGATCTTATCTAAATTATTTAATTAATAATTATTTAAACTTACATGCTTGTAATGCTGCTTGAGGTGGGACCTTGTCTGGGTGCTGTAGGAAAGCCCCTTCTTCCCTTTGCAGGCAGGATGTTTACACTTGGCAACACCAGTGTGAATCTTCCTAAGAGACACCCCATCAACTTTCTCATCAGTCCTCAAAAATTTTTCAAAGATGAAGAAACTGAAATAAATAGAAGTTTTTAATTTTTTTGAATTTGACTATTGTAATTTCATATTTAAATGTTCAATCATGAAAAAATTCAAAAAAAGTTAATTTACTAGATTTTATTTAAAGATTTAATTTGGTTACTTTATAGTCTTTACTCTTTACTATGCTCTTTAGTCTTTAGTCTTTAGTCTTTACTATAGCATGGAGGCGAGTTTCTTACCTCTCAAGAGTGAGCAAATAGCTTTTCAACTCTTTGACGGCATCCTCGTTGCCCTCTTGGCCTTGGTTTCCAGGATCCCTCGTCTCCTCACAATCAAGGGTTACAGTGACAGGATCAGTAAGAGATCTTTGGCTGTCCATGTCACAGCTCTCATTTAAAATGGGAGAGCTGCTCCTTAAGCTACTACTGGCAGCGGCTGAACTGTCTCCAGAAACACCTCTGGTCCTAGTCACAAACTTATCCATGTATTTAATTATTTTAATAATTTTATGTTTATACTTTATACAAATTATTTAATTAAATTTCAGTATCTGATAAATTAATAAATCTAATTAATATATATATATATATATATATAATATATATATATATATATATATATATATATATATATATATATATATACATTTAAAAAATATATATATATATATATAAATAAAAAATATAATATATATATATATATATATATATATATATATATATATATATATATATATATATATATATATATATATATATGCTTCCCATATATATATATTAATATATATATTATTAATTTGTTATATATATATTTTACTAGTAATTAATTACTTAGTAACTAGTAACTACTAATCAGTAAATTAGTAATTATAATAATTATTACTTAATTACTTAGTAACATAATAATAATAATACCTAATTAATAAAATAATAACATGACAAGAACATCACAAAGGAATTTTGAATAAAACTGCGTGTTTAAAACAGGTTGCACTTTTCTTCTTTTAGCTTTTGACACATCTTATTCGTATTAGTATAGAACTAAGACTGAAAATATTATTACACACTTATCACTACAATGCCACGCCTTTTTCATACCAATATAAAACCCGTTTTCGAAAGTGACTTGTCATCAGGGAGAACGGAGTTAGGGTTCACTTAATTAATTTAAAAAAATTCCATAGCCGAAACGATAGCCGCGGAAAAATGCAGTGCGTCGTTGGCTTGTCCGACTATTTAAAAAAAAATTTCGGCTACGACTACGGCTATAAGAATTGATAGTGCGGCGTAGCCGATTAGCCGAATAGCCGAAAATCGTTGCGGCATGCCCAGCTATGATATTTATATATATATATATATATATATATATATATATATATATATATATATATATATATATATATATATATATATATATATATATATATATATATATATATATATATATATATATATATTTAATTATATATATATATACTCAAATGATATATTTATATATATAATATATATATATCCAGCTATGACTATTTATATATATATATATATATATATATATTAGAAATGGGACGATTAAGAATTTTTGACGATGGCGATGACGATTATAATAAATTTTGACGATGGCGATGACGATGACGATTAATTGAAAAAGTATATTTTAAATATATCTATTCTTATAATTAATTTAACAAATTTATAAAAAGGAAGAATTAAATTGTGTTCACTTCATTCTTATTTAAATGCGTAAATACATTTACTCTAATAATAGGTAACTAATTCCCCTCCTTGAATAGGGCTATGCCCGTGAGGTGTGAACTTTTAAATAAAAAAAAATAAAAAAAAATTTAGAACCGTATTAATACATAAAAGGTTTTCCTGTATTTCATTAACATTTTGGTTTTGTTTCTAATTTCTATATTATAATAATAACAATAACCATAGCAATAACCATAATAATAATAATAATAATAAAAATAATAATAATAATAATAATAATAATAATAATAATAATAATAATAATAATAATAATAATAATAATAATAATAATAATAATAATAATAATAATAATAATAATAATAATAATAATAATAATAAATAATAATAATAATATAATATGAATGATAACAACAACAATAATAACAACAACAACAACAACAACAACATTAACAACAACAATAACAACAACAACAAAACAACAACAACAACAACAACAACAACAACAACAACAACAACAACAACAACAACAACAACAACAACAACAATAATAATAATAATAAATATTAATAATAATAATAATAATAATAATAATAATAATAATATTAATATTAATAGTAATAATAAATTTTAATAATATTAATAATAATAATAATAATAATAATAATAATAGTAATAATGTTATTATTAAGAAGGAAGAAGGAGGAAGGAAGAGGAAGGAGGAGGAGGAGGAGGAAGAGGAGAGGGGAGAGGAGGAGGAGGAAGGAGAGAGGAAGAGGAAGGAAAGATAGTAATAATAAATGATAATAATAATAATAATAATAATAATAATAATAATAATAATAATAATAATAATAATAATAATAATAATAATAATAATAATAATAATAATAATAATAATAATAATAATAATAATATAAGAAGAAGAAGAAGAAGAAGAAGAAGAAGAAGAAGAAGAAGAAGAAGAAGAAGAAGAAGAAGAAGAAGAAGAAGAAGAAGAAGAAGAAGAAGAAGAAGAAGAAGAAGAAGAAGAAGAAGAAGAAGAAGAAGAAGAAGAAGAAGAAGAAGAAGGGGCGAGTTATTAGAAAGCTCAGTTGTGATATAATTTCTGGTAAGTGAGAATGTTTAGTGTAAAACAGAAGTTATGAAATAGAATGGACGCTGAAGTTAATAAGGTTTGTGTTCTAAGATAATTATATAAACCAAGTTTGTAGAAAATGAGGGCCTACACATATTAGAGTCGAAAGAGGTATATGCACATTAAAAAGCCCGTTCATGTAAGTACCATCTGGTGACGTTAGTTTAGATGTGCCAAGAGAAGTTAAGAAAATTT
>JABUQX010061366.1:52500-60000 GCA_015478945.1 Trachelipus rathkii
TCTTCAAGAATTGGTTAGGGCGATCTGGAATTGTGTAGGTTCTTTAATCAGCTGTTCCAGAAGGTATAGAATAATGAATGTTTTCTCCATTTCCCACCTGTATCAGTAAGATACTCAGTGTAGTGTACGCCGAAGTCCCCTAAGTAGAGGACCTGGGCATTTGGATGAAAATAGATAAAAGTCTCTTGAGAAGTAGTAAGATATTTAAAAAGAACTTGAAAATTAGTTCTATTAGGAGAACAGTAGCAGAAGCACAAGATAATAGTATTAGTAGGAAAAAGATCTTAAGACATAGAATACCGGTTAGGAGATTCAAGGTTTTAAGATGTGTCGCATTAGTGTTAATTCTTATATAGGCACAGACTCCATCATTTAGTCGGAATTTGTAAAAAAAAAATTGTAGTTAGAAGTATTATTAGAGAAAGAATACCTAGATAGCTGGGTCTCAGATAGATATAAGAATGAGAGTTAGAGAGGTGATACTCCAAATATTCAAAACAAGCGTCTATTCCAGGAACGTTGGTGAAGTCAATAGAGAATCCCCGTCAGCACCCACCCCATGACCAGTCAATTTAGTTATTCAAAAAACAGCACGGAAACACATACACAGACACTTAAAAATATATATATTTAAAAAAATAACTAAAGGCTCGTAAATTCACAATATGACTAAAAGTCATGTGAAAACTAAAACCAAACTTAAAAGCACTCTAACGTGATGCTAACCTGTGTTTAAACCATAAAATTAAATTTTAATACGTTATGTTAATAAAAATAAATTTAAAAACTGAAAATCGAAGGTCTTCTAGCTAATAACTTAAAAACGAAAAATGCAAACAATAAAGCCATAGCTTATCTTAAAATATCCTGGCTCGTAAAATTTTCTGCAGAAATCCCGGCTTAGTTCATATAAACAGTAGATATTAAAATCCCTGGGCAAAAAATAGACACTAAAATAATACCAAGCAATAGTAAAACAATACTAACGGCACATTAATTAAATTAAAATAGCTGAACAACTAAAAACTTAATTAAAATAACACAGGCACAGGAAAAACCAAGAAAAAAAGACATCCTTACTGCATGGGGATATATATATATATATATATATATATATATATATATATATATATATATATATATATATATAATAACTAATATATTTATATGAATATATATATATATATATATATATATATATATATATATATATATATATATATATATATATATATATATATACATATATATATATATCTCTATGTAAATATATATATATATATATATATATATATATATATATATATATATATATATATAACGCCTCGTGGCGCAGGAGGTTGAGTCGCCGACTCTCATACGAGAAGACGCTGGTTCAAATCCTCCGCGTAGCAGTTTATCTACCTGGGGCAAGAATTAAAACTCGACTGCGAACATGTTGGTGGCGCTGGTTTGGGATAGCCAGCCTTAAAGTTCGATTTCCTGTGGTCCCCCCGTGTTACCCTCTTAATAGGGGATAAAGCACGTTAAAAGGTAGTTTATATATATATATATATATATATATATATATATATATATATATATATATATATATATATATATATATATATATATATATATATATATATATATATATATATATATATACTATATACTAAATATAAATATATATATATATATCCACCTTTTTATATATATATATATAAATATATACACATATATATATGTATATATATATATATATATATATATATATATATATATATATATATATATATATATATATATATATATATATATATATATATATATATATATATATATATATATATATATATATATATATATATATATGCTATATATATATATATATATATATATATATATTTATTTATTTATATATTTCAGCAACTCAAATATTCATTCCTATTACATTTAAAATCTTTTTATATGAGAATTATAAGCTTATGTTTTGTTAGAATTAAGGCTTTCAATATATAGTATTGTATATCGAGTTTAATTATATAAAATCTTTGTAAATAAATATTTCATTTCTACATTGAAAACCTCTTTAATCATTTCCAAATATTTAAAAGGTTTGACGGGGCTTTGAATGTTGATCTTCAAGAATTTCAAACTAATTTGGTTCCATATCCAAGAATTCACTTTCCCTTGGCAAATTACGCTCCAGTTGTACCATCTCATAAAGCCTCTCACATGACGGTAAATATATATATATATATATATAAATATATATATATATATATATATATATATATATATATATTTATATATATATATATATATATATATATATATATATATATATATATATATATATATATATATATAATAATAACTATATATATATATATATATACGGGAGTATATATATATATATATGTAATAATATATATATTTATAATAATAATATAATAATATAATAATAATAATATATATGTAATAATATATATATATATAATAATATATAAATAATGATATATATAAATATATATAATATATAAATATATATATAACATATATATATATATATATATATATATATATATATATATATAATATAATATATAATAATAATATATATAATATATAATATATATATAATAATAATAATAATATATATATATACCAGTATATATATATATATATATATATATATATATATATATATATATATATATATATATATATATATATATATATATATATAAATATATATATATATATAACTGCTATATATATGCTATATATATATATATATAAGTATCACCATATTTTTTTTAGTGTATAATTTGCAATTCCGCTAATTTTGTCGGACATTCCGCAGTTCGCAATTCCGCAATTTTTTTCTGCTTCGCCAGTCCGCTATCGCAATTCCGTAATTTCGCAACTTTTTCCGCAACGCTAGTCCGCTATCGAAATTGCGCAATTCTGCAACTTTCTGCTTCGCCAGTCCGTTATTAGCAAATCGGTTTATTCTATCCCTAATTTTTTTCCCCATTATTAAAGTCTGCAACAGTTCGCTAACCCTTTATTGGTACTTAAAACATAATTTCCAATAAAATTACCTTACAATTTATATTTTTATTTAATTTTTATATTTTAATGTTATTTTTATATATAACAATTAACAAGTTTTATAACAATGGGTTATATATATATATATATATATATATATATATATATATATATATATATATATATATATATATATATATATATATATATATATATATATATATATATATTTATTTAATTTATATATATATATATATATATATATATATATATATATATATACCTAACCTAATTGTAATTACTAATTAGTCATTGTTGTTGTCCTCCTCCTCCTCTCCTCCTCCTCCTCCCTCTGGCACAGCCACTTCAAATTCAAGAGGTGCATATTTCCATTCACAAACACCAGCTTCTCAAAGTTCTCATCAGTCAGGGATGACCTCTTGGGCCTGAGAACATCAGAGCCCAAGCTGAACAATCTCTCCACAGTCCGCTATCGCAAATCGGATAATTCTATCGCAAATAATTTTTTTCGGTGTCGCTGCCAAACGTACAAAGATGGCCAACTTGTAAAAATTGGTCTATTATATCATACCATATCATATTCAGGGATGGCACGAAAAAAATCAAATGAAAAAAATCAATTGAGTTTTTTACTTGATTTTTTTATAAAGAAATCATGATTTTTTTGATTTTATTGATTTTTGATTTTTTTAATTTTTAATATTTTTTTTATTTTTTTATATTTAAGTGATCTAACTTCAATAGAAATAAAAAATTTAAAATAAAACTATATATATTTTATGAAGTTTTTAATATATTTTTCAATTTTCATCAAACTATTGGCATTGTAACCCGTAAGTCTGTAACATTCTTTAGTGCTGCTGTTTCATTTTTTTCCATTGTAAGATTTTGAACCCAGAGCTAGGGCCTAGGGTTAAAAATTGAAAATTAATGCCAGATGCAGACTAATTATATATATTGTTTTTGTATAATGTCGTATAATAGATATGTTAGGCCAGTATTTGAATATTGTCTACAATTTTAGCACCCTTATTAGAAAAGACAGATATGCTGGAGAGGGCGCAACGTAAAGCAACGAGGAGGTAAATTTTTGGCTTTGAGGATAAGAATAGGCGCGAAGTTGTCTAGATAGGCCCATGCGGCTTCTTAAGTATTATTCTTATTTATTATTTATTATGGGTTGACTGGGACATTCTAGAGGGGCCAATGTGGCTTCTTAATTATTAATTTTTATTGGGTCTTCTTAATTATTAATTTTTATTGGTTGACTGGGACAGTCTAAAAAGGACCATTATTCTTATTTATTATGAGTTGACTGGAACATTCTAGAGGGGTCAATGCGGCTTCTTAATTATTATTTTTAATTATTAATTATTATTGGTTGACTGGGACAGCCTAGATAGGCCCATGTGGCTTCTTAAATATTATTCTTATTTATCATTTGATATTTATTATGAGTTGACTGGGACATTCTAGAGGGGCCAATGCGGCTTCTTAATTATTAATTTTTATTGGTTGACTGGGTCAGTCTAAAAAGGACCATGCGGCTTCTTAAGTATTATTCTTATTTATTATGAGTTGACTGGTACATTCTAGAGGCGACAATGCGGTTTCTTAATTATTATTTTTAATTATTAATTTTATATATATTTATTATTGGTTGACTTTGACAGTATAGATAGGCCCCTTGCAGCTTCTTAAGTACTATTCTTATCTATTATTCTTAGAATTATTGGTTGACTGGGACGGTCTAGATAGGCCCATGCGGCTTCTTATTATTCTTTTTATTAGGTTGACTGGACGGTCTAAATAGGACCATGCGGCTTCTTAAGTATTCTTATTTATTATGGGTTGACTGGGACATTCTAGAGGTTAATGCAGCTTCTTGGTATTATTCAGAATGTGAATTAGAAGCTGTCTTCCTAGAATGTCAGAATCAACCCATAAATAAGAATAATACTGCTCACATGGTCAACAGGCTGATCCCATTCAAGCAACAAAAACAATAATTAAAGAAGCCACGTGGCCCCTCTCAGATGTCCCAGTCCCAACCATAATAAATAATATATAAAATAATACTTAAGCCGGCGTGGATATCTACACTGTCCCAGTCAATAATAATAATTAATAATTAAACTTTTTGGCCCTTCTCGAATCCAGTCAACCATAATAAATAATAAATAAGAATAATGCTCAGAATCCGCATGGGCCTATCTTGACTGTCCCAGTCAATAATAATATTAATAATTAAAAAATAACATAATTATTACATTCATCCCTGCAAATACAGTCAACTCGTATACTCAAGAATAATGGGGAAGCCACGTGGATCATTTTAGACTGTCTAATCGACCAATAAAAATTAATAATTAGGAAGCCGCATTAGAATGTCCCAGTCAACACATAAAAATTAAGAATAAGAATAATTTTTAATAATTAATGTAATTAATGAATAGTATTTATAATTAAGAAGCCACATGGGCCTACCTAGACTGTCCCAGTCAACCAACAATTAATAATTAAGAATAATTAAAAAGTCGCATTGGCCCCTCTAGAATGTCCCAGTCAATCCATAATAATTAATAAGAATAATAATTCAGAAGCCGCATGGGCCTATCTAGACTGTCCCAGTCAACCCATAATAATTAATAATTAAGAATAATTTATTCTTAATTATTAATTATGGGTTGACTGGGTTTTAAACTGGGCTAAGGCCCATGCTGGCACTAATTATTATTCTTATTTATAATTTTGTTGGTTGACTGGGACAGTCTAGGTAGGCCCATGTGGCTTCTTAATTATAAATACTATTCATTAATTACATTAATTATTATTAAAAATTATTCTTAGTTCTTAATTTTTATGGGTTGACTGGGACATTCTAGAGGGGCCAATGCGGCTTCTCAATTATTAATTTTTATTGGTTGACTGGGACAGTCTAAAAAGGACCATGCGACTTCTTAAGTATTATTCTTATTTATTATGAGTTGACTGGGACATTCTAGAGGGATCAATGTGGCTTCTTAATTATTATTTTTAATTATTAATTATTATTGGTTGACTGGGACAGTCTAGATAGACCCATGCTGCTTCTTAAGTAATATTCTTATTTATTATTTATTATGGGTTGACTGGGATATTCTAAAGTGGCCAATGCGGCTACTCAATTATTAATTTTTATTGGTCGACTGGGACAGTCTAAAAAGGACCATGTGGCTTCCTAAGTATTATTCTTATTTATAATTAATTATTATTTTTTTTGGTTGACTGGGACAGTCTTCTTAAGTATTATTCTTATTTATTATGAGTTGACTGGGACATTCTAGAGGTGTCAATGCGGCTTCTTAATTATTATTTTAATTATTAATTATTATTGGTTGACTGGGACAGTCTAGATAGGCCCATACGGCTTCTTCTTATTTATTATTTATTATGGGTTGACTGGGACATTCTAGAGGGGCCAATGCGGCTTCTTAATTATTAATTTTTATTGGTTGACTGGGACAGTCTAAATAGGACCATGCGGCTTCTTAAGTATTGTTCTTATATATTATGGGTTAACTGGGACATTCTAGAGGGGTTCATGCAGCTTCTTAATTATTATTCTTAATTATTAATTATTATGGGTTGACTGGGACAGTCTAGATAGGCCCATGCGGCTTCTGAATTATTATTCTTATTTATTAATTATAATGGATTGACTGGGACATTCTAGAGGGGCCAATGCGGCTTTTTAATTATTATTCTTAATTATTAATTATTGTTGGTTGACTGGGACAGTCTAGGTAGGCCCATGTGGCTTCTTAATTATAATTAATATTCATTAATTACATTAATTATTATTAAAAATTATTCTTAATTCTTAATTTTTATGGGTTATATGGGACACTCTAGATTGGATTCTGTGTCTTCTTACTATATATATATATATATATATATATATATATATATATATATATATATATATATATATATATATATATATATATATATATATATATATATATATATATATATATATTTCGCGTGACGTCACGAATCTGAAAAAATCAAAAAAAATCAAAAAAATCAAAAAAATCAATTATATATAAAAAAAAATCAAAAAAATCCCCAACCCTGTATAATACACATATATATCAATTTAATATATATATATATATATATATATATATATATATATATATATATATATATATATATATATATATATTTAGATACAATAAAAATAGAAATAATAAATAAAACCTTATATATATATATATATATATATATATATATATATATATGTATATATATATATATATATATATATATTTTAAAAATATCTTTTTATATAGGAATATATATTTATATATATATATATATATATATATATATATATATATATATATATATATATATATATATATATATATATATATATATATATATATATATATA
>JABUQX010061366.1:65000-84679 GCA_015478945.1 Trachelipus rathkii
AGTTTAATAAAGCACAAAAATAGAAACACTTAAAAAAACTTTTTTTTTATCGGCTTAAGCCAAAAAAAATAATATTTTTTAAACCAAATGTTTTAAACCATACAACCCTGATATATATATAATATATATATATATATATATATATATATAATAATAATAATAATAACTCATAATATATATATGTATACATAAATAATATATATATATAAATGCTCTATCTCCTCTTTAGATATATATATATAGTAATAATAATAATAATAATTTATAATAATAATATAAAATGCTATACATATATTGTAATAATAATAATAATAATAATAATAATAATAATATAATAATAATATATAATAATATATATATTTATATTTCTAAGAATAACAATATATATATATAGTAATAATATATATATATATATATATAATATAATAATATATATATATATAATATATATATATATAAAAATATATATAATAATAATAATAATAATAATAATATATATAAAAAATATTATATATATATATATATATATATATATATATATATATATATATATATATATATATATATATATATATATATATATATATATATATATATTAATAATAATAATATATATAATAATAATAATAATATGTATTATATATATATTTATATATATATATATATATACTTTGAAAAATTTGTTATAAAAGTTAATAAAAATTTTCATTAAGTCTATTAATTTTCAATTTCATTAATAGAACGATACAAAAGAAATCACGAATATGTGCTTTGAGCCTGGAAATCAGATGGTGAAATGCGATCCACGAGACGGAATGTACATGGCTTGCTGCCTTTTATATCGTGGAGACGTTGTACCTAAGGACGTAAACCAAGCTATTCGTTTTCTGAAAGATAATAAAAAAATAGAATTTGTTCCTTGGTGTCCGACTGGGTTTAAGGTAAATTTATTTTATATATTAAACTTCGCAAAAAAAAAACAATTTTGAATACGTAGAGCTAACATCTTCTTGGAAATTGTTTCTATTCACATAATGTCAAGTCGATTTAAAAAAAAAAATTATGTCAAAGTTTAAGGCCTATGATTTACATCTAGGAAAGCAATTTCATATTATTATTAAATAAACCTATGTTTAAAACTCCTAAATATCAAGTTATATATATATATATATATATATATATATATATATATATATATATATATATATATATATATATATATATATATATATATATATATATATATATATATATATATATATATATATATATATATATATATATATAAATAAACATATATATAAAAATAAATATATATATGTATATATATATATATATATATATATATATATATATATATATATATATATATAACAATAATATATATATATATATATATATATATATATATATAAAGATAACCTATATATATATATATATATATATATATATATATATATATATAGGTTGGAATCAACTATCAACCTCCCACTGTAGTTCCTGGAAGCGACTTGGCACTTCTTGATAGATCTCTGCATGCTTGCAAACACAACAGCAATTGCTCAGCCTGGAATAGAGTGGACAGAAAATTTGATTTACTTTACGCTAAAAGGGCTTTTGTGCATTGGTAATTAATTAATTAATTCTTACATTAAAAATCTTAGAATAAGAAAATCACATCAGAGGAAAATATGTATTTTATTAATGCTTTGATATATATATATATTTATATAATATATTATATATTATATATTATATATATATATTATATATATAATATAATTATATATAATACTATTATATATATATATATATATATATACTTATATATATATATATAATATATTATGCGTATATCCGCATCTGAAGGTATCCGCTTCATTTTCAATATCATAGCACCGAGTTTGCTGATGCTGATTTTACGCTGTTAGAGTAGGAAGATATTCCAATTTGTCCTTCTCTTTCATTTGCTTATGAAAGTGAGGAGTCTCTCTTTTCATCCTAACATTCTTCTTGTTCCACCATGTTGACAAGAAGAATTTTGTAACACTCTCCTTAATCATCTAAGAGGGAATAAACCAATTGAAAGTTTTCCCTTTTCACCATGTGAAAAGGAAGCCTTTTTTATTAACTTTAATTCTTCAACAAGTGCGAAAGATAACTCCGTTTTCCTTTCACAAGCTAGTGAGGGAAAGGAATCATACTCTCTAAGATTTTCTCCAATTGCATGGTGAGAAGAAGAGGAATGTCCTAAACTTTTTTCTGTTTTACAAGGCGAAACGAAAGAAATTTTTAATATTCTTCCGTTTCCGAAAAGTGAATGGGGGAAACTTTTATAATCTTTCCCTTCCACCATGCGAAGAGAAATAATTTTGTTACTCTCTTCCTCTTTCATCATGCAAACAGGAAAACTCTCGTGACACTCTTCCTTTCTGAGGAAGAGAAAAACTGCAACTATCTTTCTGCTTCCCCATGTGAACAAAAGAAAATTTTTCACACTTTTCTCTTATTTCATGTGAGAGGGAATTTTTTTTTTTTTTTTTTTTTTTTTTTTGGTTTATTTTCCTTTTCCACAATGTGAAAGGAAAAATTTTTGTAACACTCTTCCTTTCTCCACTAAGAAGGAAGAAATAATTTGCATTGTGTTTTCTCTTCCATCATGTGAAAAGAAAGTCAATTTTGATGCTCTTCTCTTTCCACCGATTTAGAATTTAGACTCAATAGTTTTGACATTGCTTTAAAATCATTTATCTCCCATTTATCTAGCAGTAACAGCAGACCAAGAACAGGAAACATATTTTAATTTGCTTATAGATTTTGATCTACTCGCGCTTACTCCTCATCTTGATTCTCCAAAATGATTGTCAAGATTGAGGAACCTTTCTGCAATTGGTTCTTCTCTCAAAAATAGATGGAACCTTACTCGTTTAGATTTTCTACTCACATGCCGAAGAAAGTTTAGTAAAGAGAAGTTTTCCTCCAAGAAAATAAAATCTCATCACACATCGTTTTCTTCACTACAAGAAGTGCAGCTCACAACTGAAGAGGGAATGGTTCGAAGTCTCCCCTCATCTTTACCAAAGTTAAATAATGAGAGAAGACTTAATGTGGACTTCCCTCTTTTTTAACCATGCCTCTTAAGTATTTTTATTTTGGAAGAAAGACCTTCTTTCATGAGGAAGTGTGGGCTTATACATTGGTGTGTTACACGATCCCCTATCCTCATCGATTCGCCTTTTATTCTTTTTTTCAAGAAGAAGAATAATCTTTCGTAAGAAAAGGGTGGGGTTGGGTTTTTTACAGTAGGTTTTGCCTCACCTTCCCTCCCTTTTAATTTTCACTTTTGCTGCGAGTTTATTTCCTTCAATATCTCGCAATTTAAATCGAACGATGCTTTAATTACCTAACTTCATTTTACATTCGGAAATCTCTCTCTCTCTCTCTCTCCGATCCTACATTGATATTAAGTGAAATTATTTTGATCAAGCCACTACTGAATTAGAACTCTAGTGTTCTGGTCAGGTTAGCCCTTGATCAGTGTCATTTTAATAGCGCTTAAAAGTAGGGGGATGGGAATTTTAGAGTTGAATAGTTAAGTTCCTATCACTCCCCTATTAACTTTCATGTACTGGTTAGATCAACTCAGTATTTTTTATTCAATTTTTTTTTATTTACTTTATTTTTGTTGCTTCAATTACTTCCGTAAAGTTTCTTACACATCATTCATTTATTATTTTAATTTTTACTTAATTCTCTTGAATCCTCATAATTGAAGTTAACTTAGCAACTTCGAATTCTTTACCAAGCAGAAATTTTGACTGATTTGATTGACATAAAGAGTGTCTCACGTCAAAACCTTTGTGTACTCCATACTCTTAGGGTTTCCGGCTCCTATTTCGAAATGGTGCAATATCATCCCCGGCGGTATCCGATTGAAATTTGTGCAGATATTCGAAATGGTTTGATTAAGGTTGAATCTATATCTATAATGTTGCAAATTTGGGTGGTGACAACATCTTAGTTTGGCTAAGGATGACTGAATGGTTCTTGGGAGAGAGTTAAATTCAGGTGCTGTTTCTGGTGTATGTTAATTTAGTATATTATTGGGAGGTCTGTTTCTTAAATAGTTTTCGGTTAGGAGTGTGTGGATTTGTTTGGTGTACGAGTTCTATTTTGTGGTGGTGGGATGTTATTCAGAATTTGTTTGTAGAATAATGCTGGGGAGGATGGATGTTGTTTAAGCCTGTGATAGATAGGGTTAGAGAGGGCGGCATGACATGGAGGCTGAGGTGTTTGTGTTTTGGCGAAGGATTGAGTGCCTATCATTTCCAAATGTTTGTCTATGGCTGGCATTTTTGTTTTATCATGTAGATGTTGTTGTGGAGTTGTAGATGTGCATCCTGTTATAATTCTAAGTACCTTGTTTTGGGTTATTTGTATTGTTCTTATATTTCTACTGGTCAGTAATGGATACCATGTTAGTAAGGCGTAATTTAGTGTTGGACGGATGAATTTTTTGGATGTGGTGGTGGATATATGTTTGTTATTCGTGATGTCAATGCTGGCTATGGTTCTTAGTATGTTTAGTTTTCTGTTTGCTGATGTTATATTATCTATATGTTTTATGTCAAGTGTTACCAGGATTATAGGAGTTTTGTTTAGTGCTATAGCTGTGTTGTTTATGAAGATGAAGTGTGGTTTATATATATATATATATATATATATATATATATATATATATATATATATATTATATATATATATATATATATATATATATATATATATATAGAGTAAGGGGAGAAATGAGAGTCCAGTGCAATCAGCGATTCAGTATTTCTCCGACGTCTTTAGACCCCCCCATTCTGATATTTGTAATTTTTATCGTTTATTCTTGCTGCTTATTATATGTTATTGTTGTTTTGTTGTTTGATGTTTGTTATCCTTATGATGCACGTGGAAACACTCCTAAACACTATAGGAATTTTTAATAAACCAATAATTTGTTTATATATCGTGGTAGTCATATACTTGCCAAAAACTTTCCCCCTCTTTCAATTTTCGATGTGAAATCATAGTAGGGGAGATCGATCTTTCCTATCGATATTTCACATCATCATTTATCTCTCCCATTACCGAAACTGAATCTGAAAGTTAACATTGCCCCTTTTTTCAATGAGGGTTTAATTTTTGGTACGTTGTGGCAAAATTCGTGAAGCACTTTGCACTTGTCTGAGCAATAGTCACTTACAGTTTAAGACATGCCCATTGTGCCACAATTAGCGAATCAAATAAATTTGTGTAATATAGCAAATAACACAAAACCCTATCCCCCATTAACTCCTCAAAATTTTTATTTCTATAATTCTGCGACGCTTAAAACGAGTTTTCGTTCCCAAGTTTCCCAGAATTTTTTTTACATTCTTCACTAAGGAAGTTTCCTTTTGCAGGTTTGTTGGAGAAGGTATGGAAGAAGGAGAATTCACAGAATCAAGAGAAGATCTTGCAGCACTTGAAAAAGATTATGAAGAGATTGAGAAAGACCTTGAGACAGATGACGAGTATGATGAATATTAAACGAAGGTTCAAAAAAGGTTTTACTATTTTGTAAATTTTTAAAATTTGTGAAAGATTCATATGCTAAAATCAAAAACTTCGTTTAATAAATAATTAAAAAGTCTATTAAATCTTTAATTTATTTCATAAAATGGCAAGCACCTTTTCAACTATCAAGAGTAAAGCAACTTATTCTTATGTGTAATACATTCAGAAAATATTAATGTTTTCTATCATTTATATTTATGCTCACTATGACATTTTAGTATTAATATATTATAAAAATAATAAAATAATTAAACTAGATACATTTGCAGATGAGTCACACATTAATGATTTTTGCAATCAATTTTATTTCAATAAAATTATTTGTACGACTTTAAATTCAGAATAGATGTATTAAAATTTTTCCATCTTAAATCATATGACTGAGGCTATATACTTTCTATGTAGAACACTCAAACATAAGCTTTCATCCTGGTATGTTAAGCAATTTAGAATAATATGGTAAATTGTGAAGATGAGAGAGAGAGAGAGAGAGAGAGAGAGAGAGAGAGAGAGAGGAGAGAAGAGAGAGAGAGAGAGAGGAGAGAGAGAGAGAGCAGAATAGAGAGAGAGAGAAGAGAGAGAGATTTAGGTTTTACTTTTTATCAATTGTATAGCATATTAGGATTTAGTATTATTTTTTCAATTGATTACTCTATATATTATAGATTATTTAGCGTATATTATGTTAGATACTTATATGATTGTGAGAACTTTTCTTATGTCAATTAGCTGAAATATAATTATTGCAGTTAGGGAAAGTAGCTTGTAGAGAGTTATGGGTTATTTATTTAGCTGTGTCATAGGTTAGGCTTATAGGTCATATAGGCGTTAGGTTATTTAGGTAGGCAATACTATAGGTTACAGTGTAGTTTATCTAGGCTCATGGTCTTATGGTATTACGAGGAAGTATTAGTTTAATTGAGTAGTAGTTAGCTTAGTTTATGTAATATTTCGGATAGTATATGTATAACTATATTTATTTACAGTGAGATAATAATTTATATTATATATCATGAATTAGTACTGAAATATTATTATTCTCATACGATAGGCTGAATGAATAAGTATTAGAGTACTTTGCATTAAAGATAAATTAAACCTGGATATATAGTAAATGTGGATAGTATGAAATAGTTTAGGAGTATCATATTAAGTATTGCTATAAGTTATTTACCCAGTCTCATATACATTAATTATATCCTATCATTATATATATACCTATATATATAGGTGAGTAAATAAAAATACAATCACCAAAAATATTAAAAGTATATATAATAGTATATAGTATATATTATATATATATATATATATTATAGGTTAGTAGTACCTATTATTTTGCTACTACCTATAGTATCTCCTACCCATACTTTATATATGACCTTTACCTGTACCCTTCGAATACTACTATTTTTATGTAACCGTAGACACTTTATGTATTGTGAGTCTCTGACCTTTTATGAGTCAACTCCAAATTTTTTGAGTATAACCTATGCCAAATATTTTTGGTCAAACCCAAATATTTTTTGAGAACCCAAATTTATTGAGAACCCTAATTTCAATTATGTGGTTTTGTCACTCTATATTTTTAGAGTCAAATGTCTTGACTTATCCTAGATGCTTCTCACTTCGTCATCCTAATGATTATCATGTAGCTGAATTGTATTGAATTCGAACACATTATTCACTAAAACTAATGAAGTGTAATTATGCTCAAACGGACATACACACAGAATATGTTTGCACCCCTTACAAGAAGAAGGGTTGCGTCAAAGACGGTTGCGTAAGCAACCAGCTTGTCACACGATCACTACTCCATAAACACTTATAAAAATACTATATATACTCGTATCTATTTTATTACTCCATTATATGTTCGGCGGTCATATATGCGACGGTCACGCACCTGGTGTATACGCGTTACGCTGTTATATTACACTCTTTCTTATTTGTGATTGGTCAGGTCTTTTCATATCTTATTTTTATTGTTAAATATACTTTAATTAATAAATTAATAAATATAAAATACTCTATAGTACGAAATAAAATAAATTATTCGTCCCTGGTCAATGTTAAGTATTTACTGTATAACACTATTGAATAATACAGTACTACTTTATAGTAATAATATGAACCTAACACGCTTTATAAGACATGACACGCATATATATCGTAATTTGCCTCAGCTACCAGCTTAACTATCTATACAAATGACTTATGATTTAAAATAGTTGGGGTCTAAAGATAATAACAGCATGCATCACGCTTGCTTCAGAAATTTACATAGTTTATATATGAATCTTTTGTTAACTGTGAAAATTGTCCCCGTAATTGTTAATCATAACTGCCCTTTAGATCATTGTGAATTCAAGAAAAGCACAATCATGCGTCAAGAGAGTTCGCAATGCTTTCCCACATACATAATGCTTTGTTGACTCAAGTCTACTATTTTGTAATGGTTTTTATAAACTTATTTCCTTCTACGCCTAGTACATTAGATAGCGATCAATTACCAACAAAATGGAATTCTAATAGCATGTTTGTTAACAGTTGGTGAGAAATTATATTTATATTAAAGTTCGAAATAATATATATTTTGAAATTAATATAAATCTGATTATCTTATGTTTTATTACATATTAAATACTACTGGTGATATGAAAGAGACAGTGAAAATATTTTGTGTGGCGAATTTCAATTACGTGATCATGAATAAGATTTTAAATATGAGGTAAAATCTGAAAATAATCAATAATAAGGCTTATCCTATAAATTATAGGCCTAAATTTTTATGGCCTACAGTAGTATCTTAGCATATATACTCTACATATTATACAGATAATAATATCATAATATAACGGTCAGTTATATTAGAAATTAATAATATTTTATGACCTGGAATTATAGGCCTAAAATCAGCTACCTACGGGGATACAGTAAAAGGATTTCTAACTAATTTATGCTATAAGTAGTATATTTATCAATCACATATATATATAATATTTTATCATGAGATGGTTACAAGGTCGTTTCGTCCGTATCTTTATAGTATATTGAGAAACGTAACGAGTAAGACCGGCGCTTGAGGATGTGAGATGTTATCTCTCCTGCAGAGTGATATCAGATTGTCAGTTCGGGGTCTCTCGCTGAGCTCCATCGTAAGGTGGACGAATAATACACGTGAACGGTGAGGAGGGACTAATGAGAGAGATTCCCCAACCTATTTTACTGTCCCACAAAACACTTGGTGAATTCGATGAGCTTCTCCTAGTTAACATCGAGCGAATATATACTAAAATATGGATATAGTGAATAATTGTTATGCTTTCTTAACTATAGAGAATAAGAATGATCTCTTTACAATCTCAAATAACTAAATAATTTTGAGGTTGAAAAGCCTAAATTATGATACTTTAATAAGAACTTAGAATAGATTATCTAGAATGTCATATATTATTGATAGTATGTAATTATTAGCATGTTAAGATTATCTAAATTAGTAAATCAGTTAATTAAATCTGTTTGAGTGCTCTCATTAATTGCATTGTATTGTGTATATAATGTAGAGCGTGATGACTAGGGGCATGTGATTCTATTAAATCTTGATTAATTTATCTAGATATTATATTGCTTATTATAGGGTGTATCGTAATATATAATTAATGATTTTTAATTATAAATTTATCATAAATTATATTATTAGGAGATTATTAGAGTTATTATATATAGCAAATTTGTAAAGAACATTGAGTAGTTAATAAACACTGTGATATAAACACAAAAGTATTAACAGTTATAATAAATTCTTTGTGCCTCAAAGGTAGCACTAACATTGAACTTCTATTATAGAAGTTTTAACCTGAGAAACTTATGCTAAACTATATACTTAACCTTAGCCTTATATTTTGAATCTGTAAGTAACCTATAATATCATGTTATCTGTTTATTATAAAACATAAAATGTTTTACATAAAGTTTGTGATACATTATGATAGACTGTCTGGAGAGGTGCTAGTGGCGGTTGTAGTCGTGCTATCTCATTGTTGTGCGATGTGCGTTGTGTTTTTTTTGATGCTTGTAGTATATGTCGTGTAAGCTCGATAGTCACGAGTAGACATGTTGTCGTAAATGCATGATATTGTTGTGTGCATATCGTGTATTGATGTGGATTTGATGTGATGTGTGTATTGATGCGTGTGTAAGTGTGAATCTAAATAATATATATATCAATAGGTATTTATTAATATCAATATAGTAAATATAAACTTATATATGTATATTATTATATATTAATATAGGAAAATAAAAATTAATTAAATATAATATATATAAATTATTAATATAATTAAATACAAATAAATTATATTATTATTAATTAATATTGAGCGAAAAACTTAGGGTATTAAATACTTAAAATAGAGAGAAATCATATTAATAAGTTATTACATATAATATAACTGAAATACATATTTAGCAGTATATATAACAAGGTAATTGGATGGTTAGGGAAGCAGTAAACATAAATGAGATATAGCAGTAAAAGCACTCAATAAGAAGATGACAAGCTTATTGTATATACACATAGGATTATTCTATGCAGATATAACAGACAGCTCATTAGCACAACTATAAAGTACGCACTCTAACAGGTTGTTAATCCCAAAGTGTATCTCCTTGGAATAGATATGTGTAGTGCATAGCACACAACAATCTTACTGATTTAGAATTTACTGTTTTACTGCTTTACGTAGGTCATGTAATGTTACATAGAGATATATTGGTCAATTAGTTCTAAGTAGCTAGTAATATTATATTATGTATGTAGTTATAAGTTTCTAGCATAAAAGCATAAAAGCAAGTATAGTAAAAAAGCAATACTAAACGTAAAAGTCAATAACCATAACCATATTCTTCATTAGTCCTACTGTTACTATATGCGGTTAGTGCTGATTTTAAGTCATTAAAAAAAGAATTATAATCTTGATTTAACTTTTTCTATTCCGTTTCAATAACTAACTAACTAGAAAAAAGTTCACACTCTTTAAACGCTATGACGTTGGTGTCTAAATTGTGTTCGCATTTAGTAGGTTTTTTTAAAAATAAAGCATTTCGAGCATTAGTGATAAGCTTAACTGGATAAGCTGATAAAGTATATGAGCTTAACAGACAGTCAAAGAGCACAATAATTGTTAGTATTAATAGTGGACAAGTAAAAACTTAATTATGTATTATAAATAGCTAGTAAAGCAGATAAGATACATTATAAGCATTAAATATGTCCACCTTGTTAGTCTATTATATAACATTACTCTATTATTATTAATATTTGATTTACTGTCTTTCATTGCAATTATTAAGTTGTATTAGTATATATTATAATTAAATATTATTTGATGTAGTTAATAGCTCAGATTGGAAGTACCTAAGAACTATAAAAATGCAGATATAATCTGAACAACTCATGAAGTTATAAAAGGCAAAACGTAAGACGAATAATATAACATATAATGGTAAAACTATTAATTCCTCCTATAATTTTGTTGTGATAGGATAGAGTCATAACCTTTAATCGTATTACGTTAACTATTCCGATTACATTCTGATTAACTAGGCTTATAAGGTATGTAGAGATTAATAGTTTTACATATATATTATACGTGTAGCATAATCTGCTAGTCATAATAATTATTTTTATTATGAGTTTATAAATGAAGGATTAACTGCGTTAACTTTCTAATTAAAAAAAGTTAAAACTCTGCCATTTTGGATAATTTTGCTACCATCTCTTATAACATACAAATATATTTTAAAAATACTTCTAAAACCATAAAATAGTATTAAGTAAAAAGTATAAAAGTTGCATGTATAATATATGATTATATAATATTGGTTATAATAATAATAGTTATTTTAATATAAAATGAGTTATGTAACTTGTACCAACTATCATATGACTACATAGTATATATAACTATTTCTTCTTCGTCCTACTATGACGTAGTGTAAGATATTGCGCTCATGCATGATGAATGCATACTAGCGGCGGAGCGGAATAGGGCGGCGGGACGGGTAGAACGTAGCGGCGTAGGACGCACCTGAGCGGTCAGTGCGGGCCTCCATTCCCTTATGCGGGGAGGGGGTCATTGCTAGCGTCCGTGTAGGGTACAGATTTAATATCTCAACTCTGGAATAAGCTTATTATTATATTCTTTGTTGTTTCTATATATAATATGCATGTAGGAGTAGTAGAGTATAGAGTATTAATCTTATACAAGATGATTTCAATACATAAGATGAATCATCATAAGTATAGATAGGTAATCAAAGTATGAGTCATCAACAGATCGAGTCATCGAAGTATGATACTAGCTTTATTACAAAGTATGAGGATCACACAATGCTGAGGTATATCATTTAATTATATGTCTGTATGAGGAGTAGAACTCAAAGCTGAGGCATATCAAAGTTAGAGTAGCTCATCAAAATATCATGTGTGATGTATATAAGTAACTGATAATAGTGTTATCTGTGTGGGTATAAATTATATAGTAGAGTTGTAATGTATAGTGATAGTATAGTGTAAGTGTCTATAGTGACGAGTATATAAGTTGACTACTTATCAAATAGGATCATTGTTGAGAGTATACAAGTGTCGATACAGTGACATGTTCGTAGGTAGTACCTAGTGCTTATTATATTGTGTAGTGGCTGACGTTTAGAGTGTGGAGTTGCATTTTAATTCATTATGAAAGACAATCATAAACAACATTATAGATAATTCATCCTATATATTAATTTCGTTGAATAATTTATTTATTGTTTACGAGAAATATATTTTTATCGTTGTTAAATAATTCTCGCATGATAAATAGAAAATACTCATCTATTTATCTTCTTCTGTTGACGATAATTATAATAAGTGCTAATAATGTGATAGCAATAAAAAGTACTAACATAATCACTGAAGTAGAGTAATCGATCCATAATGATGCAAGCTTGGTAATTATGATCAACCATAGATAATACGATTATCTGCGATACCTTATAAACCTAGGGGAAGATACAATGATAATCAGTTATTTAGGAGCTAAATTCTAAAGAAGCATCAGGGAGGCTAGAATAAGGCTTGAGAATAAATAAGTATGGCACTAATACAAGTGGAACTTATGTGGATCACTACAAGATTAATGGCACTATGTGGCACTAATCTTGGAAATCAAACTAATAACTCGATAATGTGCACTCAACTAATGGCATATAATACATATTGATCAATCTCATAATTGAATGCACTAATAATAATAATAATAATACTATATAATACATAATGGAACACTATCACTCAATTTAACTTTCTTTAATCTACTTATTATTATATTTTCTGTATCTATTATTATCTATTATATAAATACCATATATATATATAGTTTTCATTATATTTGACATTCTTATTTCATCTCATGAATTCATCATATAGTTATATAAGACTATTCGAATACTTTTGAACAGAGGATGAATTATAATTCAGATAATAGCATACAAAGATAACTACTAATATTAGATAGTGACGTGATAAGTAAGATAGCCTAAAACTGTACCCTGGAATACCTAAGATATTTTGTGTTGACATCTCTGCACAAAATATCTGGTCGCTTAATAACTACAATGTCCCACTGGAAGATACTCAAAGGGATTGATCTATCGAAATAAAATTTAGAGTAAGCTGCCGGAAAAATTAAGGATGGCCAAATATTAGGCGGGCCAAATTGACCCATAGGAATAGACCTAAAGGTTGGTAGTTAAAGATGTTATGTACGGTTGTGTAAGTGTAATGTAATGTCTATGTGAGTATAACTGTAAGTAATATGTACACAGTGAATGTGTGTATAATGTGTCTAAGGTAGATGTAGTAGGTATATAGTGTTATAGTGTGTGTAGTGTTTGTATAAGTATGTAAATGATATAGTGTCTATATGAGTAAATTAGTTACTATAAGTGTCTATAGTGAATAGTATGTGTATATAAGTGTCATAGTGATATTGATGATGGATGAATTGTATAAGTGTATATAGTAAGTGTGGTGTGCTTGATGAATGCTGTAGTGTGTGTTAGTGTGTGTGTGTAAGATGTTTATAGTGTGTGTGGTGTGTGTGTAGTATGTAGCTTGACTCATCCGCAGATGGAAATGTTAGGACAGATCCAAACTAAGGTAGACTTACCTTAAATGACTCATCAATAGTTAGCACAGATACCTATACCATAAGCAAAGTGTGGCTAGGTATATCATAAACCCTATCTGATATATATATATAATAATGACTTATCTAAGGCTTGAGTGGATGGCTAAGGTTGATTAATGAATGTGCTAAAAGGGATGGTGGTAGGCTAGGTGTACCTATGTGTAGCGCTAGTGAAGGCTGGGTGGAGGCCAGGTGTAGGTGTGGAGGGCTACTAGGTCGTGCGAACGTTATATTGTGTAAAGGTTGTAGGACTAGAGTGACAATTATCTGGGTGAGGAGGCTAGGTGTACCCCGGTGATATTGGTCTGAGCTCTCACGGAATCTATAAGTATTGAGTGCTCCGACTTCTAAAGTAAGTTCGTTTCTTAAGCGATGATATCGTAGGCTATAGCAATAAAATCAAAAAGGGCTAAGCTCCTAGACAGCGAGAGTACAGGAAACAATAAATAAATAAGACCTCTTTATCCTTAACGTGGGTCAATTGACCGCTTATGGTATCGCTCAACTGTTCCGTCGTGAGGTGCATAACTCCACCTCATCGGGTGATCGTGCAGATGTAAGGTCCAAGGACCAGAAAAAAGGTAGAGAGACCGGGATCACCACAAGAAGGATGTCATAAGCCCTAAAGGGTCGAGCTGACAAAAATTGACTCCATTCGGAACGCAATTTTACGCGGCGGTTGGGTTTGCGGAGCTGTCTAATTTCTGCGTCTGGTCATTAAAAATTGAGGTTGTGGTGAATACTCCGCTGCAATCGGAACTCGGCTGACTCAGATCTCGTTAGGCGTTTATCATTATGG
The DNA here is from genome assembly GCA_015478945.1 of Trachelipus rathkii. Classification (NCBI taxonomy): domain Eukaryota; kingdom Metazoa; phylum Arthropoda; class Malacostraca; order Isopoda; family Trachelipodidae; genus Trachelipus; species Trachelipus rathkii. Next base: position 79,644 of record JABUQX010061366.1, read on the forward strand.
CTACGTCTATAACGTAGTTCCCCAACCTGCTTCTCGATAGGGTATGAAAAATTAGTAGGGTTGGTACCTTTCTTATTATGAATACAATATATAGGGTGTAGCCAAATTAAAGTTAGAGATTGTCATAACTAAGATTTATAGTGGTTGTTGTCTCTCGCAAAAAGTTATGTGGAGTTGCCATATAATGTTATATTCTAGGTGTTGATTATTCATAGAAAATCTTCTGGGTCATATTACTAAAATAGCTTGAGGGTAGCCTACAAACATTTAATATAGGGTTGACCAAGAAGTGTATCTACTCGCAAGATAGGTTCGAGCTGGTTCAAAAAAGGTCAATGATGACAGGGTCACACTAGGTTTAAGGTCTATATCTAAAGGCTGGTTGTTAGAGCGAGCTCTATATCGTGTGTGCTAACAACCATATGGTACTTCCTCTAGTCTGACTATGGACTATATACTATACATGAGAGAATTATGATAATATATTGCCCTTATAGCTTTTTGGGTTATTAGTACCTAATTTTAGGTTTATGTAATTTATTTCAGAGTACTTATTGTATTGGTTACTATAACTAATTTTCTCGAAATTTATAGTAGTTATTCCGTTTTAGTAATAGACTATTCAGTGTAATATATTTTATGTTTAATATATTACTAATATGGACCTTATTTATAGTATTCATTATTTCATTATTCATTAAATATATTATATTTTTCATGACTTAGTTAAATAATAAATTAGATATAATTATAATATATAGTGATATCAATTGGAACAAATATATTAGTTTAAATATTTAATAAGTGTAAGTATAATCTATATAAACTTATTTAGACGATAAGCAATAAAATTACTCCATAATATACATTTTTTCCTTCCACTTATTACGGTATATAGTAAAGCTACGGTAGCACTCACCATGTATGTAACAATCATCCAACTTTGATAAGATTATAGTGATAGTTTTTATATAAGTCACATGTTATAAAAATCTACTAATTATGAATAGTATATATGGATATTATAGAGAATATATATATTATATATCACTCTTGGTATAAATAGTAATAAATATAATTATATAAGGATATATAGGTTCTTTTATAATTATATACATATATATATATATTATATATATATAACTATATATATATATATATATATATATTATACCTAATTTAGATTTCCTTGAGATAGTATATCGAAGAATAGGAAGACTTGCATTACTACCCATGTCCCATCTATATGCTTAATTCCTTACTGTATGAAATAAATTTGAAATCTAGTTAGACAGCGAAGTAGGTTTAGACATGTTGTTTACTACTCTTCTGAGCAATCGACAGATTTCCGTCTTGTTATCTTATAATTTCGTAGGAGTGTAAGACTGTAGTTATGTAACACATCTGCACATAGAGAATGATATTGTGTGTTTCTCTCGAGGAATGTTTAGCCTTATTCACTTAAAATATTAAGGTATCATGAGGTACCAGCATATTGGGCTCACTTACAGTTGGGTCGTCGAGAGCACAATTCTGTGATATCACCCCCCCCCTAAAAATAATTACGTAGTATAATGTGGTTTCTTTCAATAATATAGAGCTACATATTACACAATGATCACGATTTTGACCCCTTTAAGAAGCACCTGGAGAGAGCATAGTAGCTTTATAAGGATGTATGCCCTCTACAATCAACATATTATTTCGTTTTTCGGCGCTGTTTTTCTGTTGTCTGTCGCATGTCATTCTTTCAAGAATTCTAAGATTGTTCAAAAACCACATGATAGTGTTTGACAGTTGTCGATGCATACTTTTCTATACATCAGTAAATTTTGTATATTTCAGAATATGTGCATTTGCTATCCTCATCGGAGGATAGTGCTGAAGAGTAGCGGACTGCTTACATGTACCGTGGCGTACATATAGTCCACTTTGTTTTTTTTTTTGAATAGTTTTGTAGCTTCTTGCTGCTCCCGTTGTCAATCAACAAGACACTAACGTCATATTTTTACTCTAATGGTTTAAACAATGAAGAATGAACTGGTGGCAGAATCAATTAGTACAGAGAAAATGTTATGTTTATTCTATCGTCGAAGCTGCGAAGTGGCATTGATAATTTTCGTAGGGCACTAGTGTCGTATAGTGATATGGGTTTTATGTAATAGTCATCATTTTCTTACTTATATGATATTAAAGGTTTGTTTGTAGTGTGTCTCTATTAATTGTTTATGGAGTTATAGTTCTGGAACAAAAGTAAAAAAAAGTAAATTATTGCCTAAGTAAGTTTTTTTTGTGAGTACTTAATTGGGGTCAGAGACAACATTATCTACAGTTTTTTGAAAATAATCATATGCGGTTTGCCACGCAACTTATATGAGTTCCACGATAACTAGAAATTAGTGAGGATGCGAAGGGTTGATAACGTGATTAGTTTTATAGGAGTGAGTTTTAGAAATAGAGGTAATAAAATGTTTTTACACTTTTCCAAAAATTCAAATTTTGTAAAGTGGAAAAAATATGTCAAGTTGCAGTTAGTATTTTATAATATATATATCTTTAGGTATGTATTATAATATTCAAATTTGTTCTGAGGGCTTCTATAGCGTCGGAGGAAAAAGATGACTATCTTTTTTAACTTCAGATAAATTTTGTAATCCTCAAAAGAACAATTTTTTAAACATTTTCCAAAAAATTTTTTTTTTTTTTTTTGAGCACTCCTCCTGTTCGCAAAACAAATCCAAGAAGCGGATTTGAGTCACTAAAAACCATGTAAGAAGTATGTAGTGTTATAAGAATACGTGTGACGACATTCTTTTTCATTTACCCCGTAGTCTAATCATTTTAACATTAGAACGCATAGTAAATACATATGCTATTCATCACTATCCGACACGACAAGTGACATAAACTTCGAACTCGCAATTTTCATTCACATTTAAATATCCTAAAACAAGTGAGGAAGAAAAGTGGTTTAGAAATTGGACAAGTCTGAGCACAAAACGTCTAAACATTAAGTCGGAAAACTAACTAACTTCCGTGTAGACTCGACTTGTACTAAGTAAAATGATTGGAGTAACCCTACATCTATGCATAACTTTATAGTTGAAATTCATTCGGGCGATTAACAAACTTCAAGTGGAAAGTTGATAGCGAATATACATGCAATATCAATAAACCATGGAGTGAATTTAGTAAAACTATGATTCACATTCTGAGAGAGTTGATATGCTAGGCTATACAATGAACAAAACTACCACCCCACACATACGTTTCTAAAAGCGGATCAGAGTATTGAGATGTAGCTACAATTTGGTGTTTTATAGATCAAAATCGGCCCTGAAGTACATTCGCTAATTTGGGTTACTGTCCTCCCGACTTACCCTTTATAAGGGAGGTGAAAATTGGGACGTAGATCAGCGATGTCAACCCAATAGGTTGCAATCTCCCGAACAGTGCTATCTTCGGCACATGTGACCCACGATCAATGTAGAAAGACGATACTATTCTATCTACTAACATCAATTATATACTATATTATAATACTAGCCCGACTAAACTAATTATAGTCAAGGTTTAATCTAAACGCCGAAAAAATCTTTACGATGAGGTAAAATAATGAAACACAAATAGACAATTTATTAAACAAAAAACGATCGATATGCAAACACGGATAAATAGTAAACCTCACATCAATCGGTTATAATTTTAAGTATAGCCGTACCTATAATACTAATAGACTCATTAAAAATATACTAAAAATTACTTCTAAAATTTGAATGGTAAATGGTTTATATAATTTAATCACAATCTATTAAAAGCATCAAAATCGCGGTGCAAAACATCTGTTATCTTATATCAGACTGATGTAGTTGTCAATGAATATAAATCTGGCAATATCTCTTATTATTTCTGATCTAATGTCTTTCATAAGATTCACTCGAAAGCTTTGAATTTCAGAAGAAATTTCAAAAATGATATTTGTTTGTAAATACTAAATATTTCATTACTGCTTTTTTTCTGCAATTCTTTCATTTGTTTGTTGTTGGAGAGTCAGCGTTATAAAGAAACTAGACAATTCTTGCATACTTTCAAAATTTGTTTTAGTTTATTGGACAATAATTGTGTACAATGTGCGGTAAAATACATTTTAATTGATAATATCTCAACAGATCTAATAAACGCTCATCCTGAACTAGCTCATCAATGACGTTTAGTTCTTCGAACTCTATGATCTGAAAAAATGGCATCAAGACACCATTGTTGGGCAACATCAGAAACAGTTGCCAAAGTCATCTTCAAAATTATTTCTTAAATGTGAAAGGCTATTAATTAAAATGTTATCAAGTACAGTAGTTTCTTTTGATAGATCAGCGTTACTGTTCTCGAGAAATTTCCCAAGTTAAATTAAGAGATTCTGTTATTAATGTATGAAAAACGACCTGGAAAACACAAATTCAAAATATTCCATGTGTTTTTTCAATCCATTGCCTTTGATATTTTCATCGAGGTTTGTAGATTGCAGAACCAATTTGAGTAAAACTGAAACCACGGCACGGGCCCCACATGCACCGGGCCCTCTCCGGCATTGCACAGGCCTGCGGACCCGTTAAGTTACGCCACTGCGGCTTCTCCCTCAAACTCTTTATTTGTATTTTGTGATGCTTCTTCCTCTGTTATGTGTTTTGCAAGTTTATAGTATGGTCAAGGTTCTATTAATATTCTCAAAAGGCCAAGGTGGCCCTCTCAAATCTAGGGCTTTGCCCTCTTAGAGTTGTTATCTGTGTTTTCGAAATCAGAAGAACAAATCATATTATCAGAATTTCTAATGTACACGTTCAAAACATAAAGGTCTTTGGTAGATGCTCAGATGTCTTCTTTTCATGGCTTCCTGTCTGGAAAGGCAAATAAATAAAAATACTTTTGTAAACAATAATTCAAAGAAATTTAAATCAAATTCAAAATCAAGTTGAACAAGAGTATTAAAGTTATCCTATTTCTTAATCTTACATTTAATATCTGCTGAAAACCACGATCTG
>JABUQX010061367.1:10000-32500 GCA_015478945.1 Trachelipus rathkii
AAACTTGGTGCTAAAAGAATTCAAAACCCATGGCTAACACCAGCTTTGCTAAACTCTATCAACCAAAAACATAAACTCTACCGAAACTTTAAAAACAAAATTATACCATTCCAAGTGTATAACACATATGATAAACAATTAAAGGCAGTTCTTAAGAAAGCAAAGAGAAAACACTACTCTAACAAATTCCAGGATTGCAACAAAGACTCGAAGGCCACTTGGGGTTTAATCAATAAATTAATCAACAATAACAAAAAAAACTCACAATGTATAAAAGAACTGAATTTAAACAATCAGTTAACAACCAACCAAAATAAGATCGCAGACGGACTAAACGAATACTTCGTAAACGTCGGTAAGCAAATCTTGAGAGACAAACCCCCTAGTCAAACATCATATGAAACTTTTCTCCCAGACTACGAGTCTCATTTTTCCTTTATTCCCATCACTGTCCCGGAGGTAAAAAAAGTAATCGCCGGATTAAAAAACAAAAAATGTGATGTTCATTCTATCCCCAATCACATCCTCAAACTCGCTGCCGACATAATAGCCACCCCTTTAAAACACTTGTTCAATGAATCATTTTTGACAGGAATTTTCCCAAATATATTCAAGACAGCAAAAGTGATCCCTATACCTAAAAAAGGAGACCTTTGCCTAGCAAAAAATTACAGACCAATAGCTATTACAAACACGATTAGTAAAATATTTGAGAAATTAGTTTTCAATCAGTTAACAGAATATTTTATATCAAACAATATTCTTAATGATTCACAATTTGGATTTAGAAAAGGACGTTCAACTGCTGATGCCCTCATTTGCTTAACCGAAAAACTGTACAGAAATATAGAAAATAAAGACTCCTCCCTGCTATTATTATTAGATTTCACAAAAGCTTTTGACATGATTGATCATGACATACTATTAAGTAAAATGAACAAAATGGGCTTTGAAGGGACAAACTTACAATGGTTTAAAAGCTACTTAAAGGAGAGATCTCAATACGTAAAACTAAAATTGAAACTAAATTACAACCACACTTCAAACATCAATCGGCGTACCCCAGGGCTCAATTCTTGGACCGTTTTTATTTACTCTATATACAAATGATCTGTTCAATTCTCATGACGCTTTTTCAGTCTCTTTTGCTGACGATACCTCTATTTTAATACGCGCAGGGATTTATGATTATTATTATTATACCATTAGTACTACTTAATTTATTTCTAATATAATGATTGTTATTATACTATTATTATTATTATTATTATTATTATAATTATTATTATTATTATTATTATTATTATTATTATTATTATTATTATTATTATTATTATTATTATTATTATTATTATTATTATTATTATTATTATTATTATTATTATTATTATTATTATTATTATTATTATTATTATTATTATTATTGTTATTATTATTATTATTATTATTATTATTATTATTATTATTATTATTATTATTATTATTATTATTATTAGACTATTGTGTGTGTGTGTGTGTGTGTGTGTATTATTATTATTATTATTATTAGTATTATTGTTATTATTATTATTATTGTTTATTATAACCATTTTTAAACTTATTTTTATTAACCATATTTCGGGTCTCAAAGGACATGACATTGTGTTGCAATTAGTAGACCCATTTCAGATACTAGGGAAATTATTTTTGGTTATTATAATTAATTGGTATAACTAAATTGTTAAATATTGTAATTGTAAAAAATGTAATTTTTCTTATTTGAATAAACATATTCTGATTCTGATTCTGATTATTATTATTATTATTATTATTATTATTATTATTATTATTATTGTTATTATTATTATTATTATTATTAACACTATAAACTATATGTATTATTATTATTATTATTATTATTATTATTATTATTATTATTATTATTATTATTATTATTATTATTATTAATCACTTAATATTAATATATTGATTTTATTATTCTTATTATTATTATTATTATTGTGTGTGTGTGTATTATTATTATTATTATTATTATTATTATTATTATTATTATTATTATTATTATTATTATTATTATTATTATTATTATTATTATTATTATTATTATTATTATTATTATTATTATTATTATTATTGTGTACTATTATTAATAATATTATTATTGTTAAAATGTTATTTATATATATATATATGTATATAAATATATATATATATAATATATAAATATATATATATATATATATATATATATATATATATATATATATATATATATATATATATCTCAATAATATAAGAAAGGGAGAGAGAGAGAGAGAGAGCAGAGAGAGCGAGAAAGACTTTTTGAGAGAGAGAGAGAGTTTGAAAAGCCACTCAGTTGTTTGTAATGTTTGATTCTGCAATTTATGAATTAATAAATAACTTGGTAACTTTAATCTATTATAATCTTAATTTAGTGTATAAAAAAAAAATAGTCTAAAAGTAGAAATTTATCATTTTTTATTATTATTGATATATATTCATTACATTATTTAATAATTGATTTTTGTAGCTAACCAATCTCTCATATTAATATATTAATATATTTTTACATAGTAAAACACAATAAAATATTAATCTTCAAATACATATATTATATTAATATATATATATATATATATTATAATATATATAATATATATATATATTAATATATATATTATATATATATTTAATATATTAATTAAAAAATTGTGAGGCACCAAAAATTTGATATTCTTTTTCTGATATGTAAAAGAACTTAAGTTGTTACTTATAATATAGCTAATATATATGGATATACAAATTTCTCTTATATTATAACTAACATTAAGCATTATTTATCCAAATATAGCATTATGATTTTAACTCGTAGTTGAGCTTTTGTGTATAGAATGAAAGCAAGTAGTATTATAAAATGAGGATCTCTAGGAACATCACCGAGTATGTCATTGAATCATAGATATAGTATTTGGGGGGCAGAGTGCCGACAAAGAAAGAGGTGCATGTACGAGGCAGTGAATTATCGGAGTCTCAAAAGATTTCTTTCTCTGACTAGAAGGCGTGGTGATATGAGCAAAGATATTAATGTTTGAGATCGTCGCTTACGGAAGGAATATAAAGCTAGCAGCAAATTTTTGGAGAGTCGACAAGCACTAATCATTACATCACTCATGTTTCCCTGAGAGCTATCACTGAGCACGTCTGTGAACCCATTCCAAGAACTACTTTACATACAAAATTTTTCTATGGGTATAATGTGGGTTTTTCTCGGACTGACGTTATGTAATTGTGTTACTCACGTACTTAAAAGTGTGAATATAAAAGGCAAGCAGGGACGAGTAAATGAGGGGGATTTTTCATAAGATAGGTTGGTCAGTGCTTTGTTATCTTGCATACGGTGGTCTTATAGGAAATTGGCTTGCTACGAGTGTATAACTATGTTCTGAAATATCGAGAAGTTAACAGCTATCAATCTGGGGATAGGAAGTAGATCGACATTAGTATGAGATTGTTTTGACAAGAGGGACCATATTGATATTTATTTAGATTTTGGTACAGGACTTGAAAATAGAACTTATGCTAAACTGTTTACTAAAGACTTGATTGGACTTAGAATGTTTGATTACATGATTTACTCAGATTCATGATGATGCACATATAGATTAACAAGATTAGGTTGGTATATATATATAAGATGGGATATCTACTTAAAAAATTAATTAAATTGTAAATGCCTGGTGTTCCCCAGACTTAAACCCTCACTAGAATTTGTGATCGATGGTCATTCGAAGAATCATATACAAATAAATCGTCTAACAATTAAAGTCAAAGTCAACTAGAGGATAAATTATATGGTAAAACTACTTCATACCATAAATAATAAATATAAAATAATAATTCTATAATTCATGGAAGCTGTAGTAAAATAAGTGTAGTATCCTAACTCAGAGGAGTTATATTAGTACTTGAGGACTATATAACTGTTCACATTAAACTGGTGTTCCTCAGGGTTTTGTGCTGGGACTACTACTGTTCATAATTCTAGATAAATGATTTGTATTAGATAATGAAAAAGTAAAGTTTGTAAGTTTGCTGACAAAACTGAATTGATGACTTCTGTTTGACATCTTGAAGGTTGCACAATACTCCATCGTGACTCGGATACACTTCTTGGTAGGGCTGAATTTTATTAGCACAAAGTTTAAGGTACTTCACATTGGTACTCAATCGAAGTTCGATGATGAAGAGAAAATTACCTTTGTAATGATCCCTATGCTTGTCACTTGATCAACAGAAAGCGAGATTATACATGTTTATAACATTTCTAGACATAGATATGAACAAAGAGAGGGGATGAAAGACGATATATGAAACACTTATATTACTATGAACCCTCTAATATCATTATTTATCCAAAATATGTAACTACTAATAATTCTGTACGTTGGGAGCGTAGTCACTTTAGTTAGATTTAGTATCTGATACAGCTAGAACTAAATTTGTGTTGGTAGGTTGAGTTTTACATTATGAGGTGGATATTACTATATATATTGAGAGTAAATAAATATATTTCTATTCTTGCTATTATAAATATGCATCTATTGAGCCATTTACTTATTTTGAATAATCAGTGGCATTCTTCGCGCACGAGCATACGCACTCAGAGATGAGTAGTAAGGAAGAAGAGTTTAGGAAAAGATCCAACCTTAGTCATACTCTAAATTATTCATATATATATTAACTCTACACCAAGGTTATTTATAAGCAGTAGTTAAGATATTTCGGATAGGTCAGTAGGTAGCTTCTTCACTCGAGTGTCTTTTCCCTTCTTGTGGGTTGGAAAGAACTAAGGTATCTACATTGAATAGTATAGATAAAAAAGAGTTCCTGGTATAATTATTTAATTTTGAAGGACCTACTCAATCTAAATGTTACAAGAAATACGCTGTAAATAAAGTTATAAGGGTTTATGTATCTACGGTCCACATTAATTTATCTTAGTTCCTTAGAGTGAGTTTGTATTAAGTATTATTGCTATATCAATATTTAATTGGAGAATAGCGAGAGCAATTAAAGTCGTTTGCGATATTTAATTATACAATTCTCTACGCACAGATTTTTTCTTATAACAATAAGCGTCGCGAGTTTCGATTTCTTACTACAGATGTTTGTAAAGACCATTAGAGACCACTGAGTATTGAGCTTATAACTCATAAACTTACTAGTTAGCGTCTTACACTTTCATAAAGACGTTTAATTGCGTACAGTTGGTAGTGAGTGCCTGCCTACTAATGGGAAAGCTTCCCGGCATCCGCTATAGGCCTGTCCAGTACCAGCGGAATATGATCAGTATCAGGTAATATATATAAATATATTTATATTATTTATTATATATACCCGTTGAAACCTCAAGGACACTTCTTAGATATGGGATATACCCATTGAGACAGGTATCGTTAATGACCTTTATACCCTGGGGAGATAAAGCTCAATTAATATATATATATATATTAATATATAAATATATTATATATATTATATATATATAGAGGAAGAGAGAGAGAAGAGAGAGAGAGAGAGATCCTAGTTATTATTTTAATAAAATAGTTAATAAATTAAAGGTTTTAGTTATTTTATTTATTACAATAAAAAAATATAAAACAAAATAAATCAAGTTGAGATTTTGTTCTTTTTTTTGTGAGGTGTTCTCTTAAACAGTTTCCTTCACCTGAATTTTAATGTATATTAAAAATGAAAACCGTAAGAATAGTCAAAACTGCGGCCAATTATTTATAAAATATTCGCAGCAAAATTAATATTTTATGAAATATTTAACCTCAGGAAAGAAAAAAAAAAAAAAGCTATCCTCATTTTCTGACTTTTTTTACTCAGAATTGACGTACACAATGGGAAATAATTAAAATAAAATTAAAGTGATGAAACATCACAAATAAAAGTAAACTATCTGGAGGACTGTTTTTCAATCTACCAGATAAATGGAAATATTCACTAATTTTTGTGCATAAATTATGAAAATAATGTAATAAAAAAAAAATAAAGTAAAAGAGAATAATAAAATTATAATTTTATATTTACTTATAAAAAAATAATAAATTAATAAATGATATTTTTTTTCCATAATACGGTCAAATCAATATTTAAGTTTTAGTAATTGGAATTCTAATATATATGTACAATACATACCACCTCTTTTGGAGAATATATAGCTATCTAAGTTTTATATTATATTAATAAAAATATATAAATTATTCATTATTTCACTAATAAAATTTTTATTACAATTAATATAATAATTGATGTTTTTAAATTTTTTATTTTTATTTCACTTTTATTATTATAGTAATGATTTGTGTTCGATATTTAGGAAAATAGTATTTTTTATGATTATATATTTATAAATGTATAATTTATATAAAGTATATTTAATATAGCTAGTCAATTTACAGCCCTAAATAATTGAGTTTATAACATGAATTCATGATATTGATTATATTTTTATTGACTAAATAAATTTTATATTTAAAATATTTCCCTGGATATACCTGAAGGGCATCTAAATACACCGAAAGCTCTACAGTTATATGCGAAGTAATATATATATTAATGTGTTTTTAGTGTGTAGTGATTTAGACATATGTTTAATAGTGTTGAATAAAGGTGTATAGGAATCTAATTGTGATGTGAGATTTATATAGAGAATGGAGATCCATGATTCTTCATCAGAGATGCACGCATTTTACTTACGTACTCCATATATTGAACCTCCCCTATTAGTATACTGATTCTCGCGCATATATTATTAATATAGTCTCTTATGATCTAATAATTGTATTTTAAATTATATCACAATTATATAAAACACAGATAAAATGGAATTATTTATTATTATGTAAATAAGTATAGTTAACTAACCAATAAATATGTATAATTTATGTATATAATTATATAATTATATTAATTAAGTTTTTTCTTAAGTAAAACGGAATCTTTATTTTATTATATTCTTTGTTAGTTTGATTTGATTTTGTTACTTGGTTCGTATCCGGAGATACATAGTTACATTATATTGAGTTATTTCAATTAAATATATTATCATGAAAAAAATATTTTTATTATTTTAGTTTTAGAACATTATTATAGTTTCTTTTTATCATTTAAGATGTATTACTATATTTAGAATCATATATAAGTATTTATTTTTTTTAACTTGTTAATTTATACATATGTTGTATTTATTTATTTATATATGAAGGATAAACTTAATTAGATATTTGAATAAAAATAACAATATAATATATAATAATATATTTTTATAAGAATGGTAAATTTGATATTCATGCAAACTTAAGAAATTAATATTGATTGAGAATTTCATTGAAATTACGTATTAGAGTTTACTCATTATAGACTGTATAAATGTTTTATTCATTACTATATAAAGTTCGTTAGTTTTTACCAAAAAAAAAATTTTTTTTTTTTTTTTTTTTTTTTTTTTTTTTTAAATGTTGGTTTCATTACATCACATCTCGTTACTATCCCATATTTTAAAGTAAAACCGAAAAAGTGCTGACATAATATTTCTATGGAGAGGTTTATAAAAAAGCTGATTCTTCGGTAGATATTAACCTTATTCTAAAAGAGCAAATGTAAAATCATCTATTAGAAAAGCTCATTAAAGTCATATTTCAGAATAAAACCCATTAATATGATAAATCCGTAAACTCTATTAGGGCGGTAGGAAATAAGATATTTTTTGATATATGGTTCCTTTTCTAATTTAGTTAACAGCTTAATAGTCTCAAATTCACTATGAACATGGCCACTTGGTCAGAAATAAATTAATATCTTTTATTTATGAGGAAATGTGAAAGCCACAGGTGTTACAGGTGCTGTCCGGGTGTTTATTGGCCATGTCCTCATTGTCGGCAAAATAAAACCAATCCAAATAATATTAAGCCTCCTCTACTTAAAATATCTTCTTCCTTTCCATTCGAACTTCTTGCGATGAATTTACTCTAGCTACCTTGGACTCGCAAAAACTACATGGATATTGTCCGGTAGCTATAGACCTCTTCCAAATTAGTTTCTGTTTTGCCACTTATAAATAAAACTATCCTGAGCATTGCCTAAGCATTTAAGAATAAGCATTTACCTTTTATTTTATTTTATTCCGGATCGCTATCTTAGTGAAAGAGGTCTTGAGTTTGTGGGTGAACCATTTGAGAAAGTGTTAAGAGGAATTTGGGATTTCACATGTTGTATCTAAAGTCGCTTTCCACAATGTAATAATGTGACTAAGTCAACCGAACTATCTTATAAACTTGGCGCATGTTGGCTCACGATTATCCCATCTCATGGGACGAAAAACTGTCACAACCAATTATTCTTTACAACATTACTTAGTATTCCGCTGTCAATGCTTCTCCCAAGCAATATTCTTAAAAATTATCACGTTCAAGCGTAACCAGTGTTTTCAAAAGTATTAGCGTGAACCCCTCTTCCAAATTCACTTCTCATTGAAAGGGTGATAAGGGTGTATTTATAATCTATCTTTGAGGTGATCCCATTTCATACAAATTTGAGATAAGATATATTCCTCCTTTCGTTCTTAAGGTTCATTCCAACATCCTATCATACGTTTCTCGAAGGTCTGTCTGCATAATAAGCAGATTAAGTTCGTTATTAACAGCCGCATCTTTGTATGGATATTCCTAAATATCTTAAAAATAATAATTTTAGACTTGCTGGAGGCGGGTTGTGATCGTGGCAGTGGGTAAGGGGGCGAGAATTTCATGATGTTCTTTCTATGGGGAAAAGGATGAAGGGGGGTGAACTGAAGATTGCAGAGGGTGATCTGTGTAATGCACTGGTTTTGGAAGAGGAGAACCTAGATTTATCAAGTTTCTTTAGGTCAACCCTTGAGGGGCTTAATTTGATTAATAGTTGAATCAGCGAAGGTTCTTTTTTGTCGCAACCTTTCTCTGCACTACAACCATCGGTTTTGCCGCATTGGAGTCATCAGTTGTCTTTCAATAACCCTGTGGTAACTTTCGTAACACATTTTCAGTCTGCTGAAAGGCATAGTTCTGGAGAACAGCATGGTAAATTGTCAAGTGAATCATACTATTTTTAAATTTTATTTCACTGATTAAAAGTTTGCTGGGGCTTTCTCAATATAGCACCTTTGAGGGGAATCTATGAATAGATTTATCTGATAGTGAACACGAGAGTGTAGATGGGAAAATATTCTGGGAGAATGCATGAGTGATTCCTATATTATAGAACCTGGTTTACCAGAGAGGTCGGAGTCAAGTGAGGTTCAAGCATGCCCAAGCTCTTCAGGTGGTATGAGAGAATGTTTTCATATCATGATCTTTTTCTTCTTCTTCATCTACCTTTTCTCCCCAGGCCTGGGGGTAAGGTGCGTACATGCATCGGAAAAGAAAAGCAGTAGAAGAATGTGACAAAAGTCGAAAAGAAAGCCCAGCCTTACCGCCCCCTCAGTACCATTAATTAGTAAGAACTCGTCGCAGTCATAAAATCCACCCTAGAGCTTCACGGGACCGCGACGGATCCTCACTATAGTAAATCGTCAAGTGTAGGGTTCATCCCCTGGCCCAGGTGGGCCACAACCATACTCCCTCACAAAACTCCGCCATTCTCTCCTATTATGCACCTTTCTTCTCGCCTCTACCAAACTCACATTTCTCTCCTGCAGACATTCCTTTACTGGCTCAATCCACTTTTTTGTTCTCCCAAGCCGGCGATTCCCAACACAGGCACAAACAATATACATCGCTTAAACCAACCGACCTATCAATTATTCTTATCCACATGCAACCAAACATCTCAACATCATACTTTCATTTATTCCTCGTTTACCCTTTCTTCACACCAACACAAACTCTCTTTAATACTTCATTCCTCCAATTTTAATCATCAATTCTTTCTCACACCTAGCACGCATGCCCCTAGATTGTCCATCTGAAACACAATTGAACTTTAGATCTATACTTCTTATTCCAGACCATAAGTCTACTACTATACAATACACAGGTAACAACATACCCCATGCAGACCCCTAGCGCACTCAGCTGCGGGTCTTTTACATTCACCAACGATTAATTGCACCAGCCCCTTCCTGCCATTCTCATACTTTCCTACTACACTCTGCATCTATCCGTTCCTCTCATGTCCACATAATACCTAAATAGTTTTAAACCAGACACTTGGTTCCAGCTGCCCACACATCTAACATAACTTCACACTGAGGACTGTCCTCACTCACAACCATTAACCTTACTCTTATCTGCGTTACTTTCAAAACCCCCTCCTTTTACACTCCCTGCCATATCTCTCTACCATCCTCTCAATCTCTCCTCAGATTCGCCACAAAGAAACCAAAATCATCCGCATATAATAGATAGGGCCCCCCCCACTCATCTAAATTCTCCATCATTCTAAACAATTTCCTGCCACCCCACCTTAAATTAAATTATAACTACATATACTTAACAGAATAATCCAAGGAGACGATAAACACAACGTCTGCATTTCCGCTATTAAATACAAACCAATCACCTTTGACACCATTTATTCTTATCACACGCCTCAATATCCTCATACATATTTTTGATTCCATTCAGCAAAGCCTACCAACCAACACCATATATACTAACACCGCCATATGAGCTTCCCTATTAACCCTATCATAATCCTGTTGCAAATCCATAAAACATAAATACAATTACTTCTTCTCCCTCATTTTCTCAATCATTTATTTCAATGGTAAGATTTGATCCACACATCCTCTACCAACTCCTAAAAGGATCCTTGTTCTACACCAAAATCAACCCAGTCACTTGACGCACTCTTCTACCAAAATACCAGAATATCTTCCCCACAACACTCATAAACTTATTTCCTCTATAATTTCTTCAGTTTACCCAATCTCGCCTAAGGTAGGGGGGTGAAATATTACTGCTCTCATCAAAGGCTTTGGAATTATACCCTCCATAAACGCTTAATTACACAACTTTCCAAATCAAATCAATCATCATCTCGCCTCGTTCTTGATCATTTCCCCCATAATTTTCATTCTATAGCCTGTCAGATTTACATTCTTTAACTTTCTTCACTCTATAACCCCTTACCTCATCCGCTAATAACCTCAAAATCCCAGAAATACCTATTACTTCTTGCACCATCAAACCCACACACTATTCACTATCACCTCTTCATTACTGTTAATATTATGCAGATTTTCGAAAGTGTTTCTTTCCACACTCCCCTCACATCCATTTCATCAGTTACAAAAGCATCCATTTCTCAACATATTATTCTAAGCAGGTTCCCCTTTATCTCAATTCTAACCTTTCGCGCTTCCTTCCAGAAAGCTTCCTATTCCACTGTAAGTCCCCATTAAAATTAACACCAACTGGGGGGTTCAAAGGGGAAAAACCCCCCACCCTTTCCCCTCCCTCCCCCAGTTTTTGGGGCCCCCGCCCCCCCCCTTTTTTTTTAAAAGTATTTCTTTTTTCCTACTTATATAATTTCCAAGCATCTTTCTTTTGAAACTTCATCATTTGCTTTTAGTACACTCAACCACGCTTCTTTTTTACTCTTAACCGCTTGCATCACCTCCTTATTCCACCACTCACTGTTAACATTCTTACTTCCTACTTTAGCACATTCACATACTTCTTTTGCACTGCTAACAATTACTTCCTTCATTTGCTTCCAGATTTGTTCAGTTTCAACTTGTTCACATTCAACTGATTTACTTGCGAGCGCTCTTACATACTTATCCTTATTACCTTGTTCACTTAACTTCTCACTATCATGATCTACCCTCTGGAATAGCATAAAATTGAAAAGTAAAATCAGTTATACAATATTTGTTTTAATATGCCTTATTATTTTTAGGACCATATGTATCATTTATTTATTATTTTGTCAATTTCCATTATAAAATTCTAAGAGAAGTGTGTGTGTTTCAGATGAAGTCTACCCATACTGTTGGAGATTCGAAAACTGCGTCGAGAAACACGGCAGAGAGACTGGAGAGGAGATTTAGAGAGATTTCTCTCCAGGTTGATTCCCAACCTGAAAGAAACATCCTTCCTAGAAAAGTACCATCGGAGGGAGCTCCGGAAGTTAATCTAATTAACAACAACCCCGACACAAACTTCGGAATAGTGGAAGAGAGTAACTCACTAACAAGCGTTGCTTGCAATCTAGCTTCATCAGCTTGCCCAGGTGCTACTACACAGGAGGTCGAAGGGATGTCACTTGTTACAGACATCATTCGTAGACTGGGTATACTCAGTCTAGATAGTTCTCCTGAATTTCCATCTAAAACTAGGGGGTTCACCACATTGTGGAGTCCTGAGACTTCACACCAGAAAAGTTGGGCTGAAAGAGAGGGAAGAAGGATGATATCAGAGCCGTTGCACAGGTATTACGGGTTGACAACTGAGGAAATCACTAAATTGATGGTGGAGGGTATTCCACAATACATAGACCGGACCCGGAAGTGGAAGTGTGTGGTGAAAGCCTTGTACGAATTTTCGAACACCCACCCTTACGTTACCTATGACGATGGAGTCATTGGACCTCTGTTTTTAACAGGGCAGGAACCCGCAGGTATGTACCTCTGTGGGGTCCCAATTAGTAAGGTCTACAATTCATCGAGGCAAAGGGTCCATGTTTTAAATTATGGGCCCAAGTTGGACCAGGATTACTACCGACACATTTGTGCCCTTTTAGTTTGGATTCATGCTTACTCGGGAAGGAGTGTTTTCACTCCCAGCATCCGAAGTAGAGTGATCGTGTCTTCCCGACATAGGGACCAAATAGAAGCCAAGAAAGTAAAGTCTGTGGCTTCCTCGAAGCGTACACCAGAAGAGTCACGCATACTTTGGGCGGTTATGCATGCCCAGCAGCATGAGACAAAGATCTCCACATATAAGCCGGCAAAGGCAGATTATTCTTTGGCCAATAAGTTGTATAAATTATACAAAAATGGTTCTCTTGAGTTGGAGGAGATTATGCGTTTCCCCACTGTTGAGGCAATGAAGGAGACGGTTTGTGCCATTTCTGATGAGATTTCATCCCAACAAACTGTAATCATGAAGGGACGGGAGGTTGCAGCGGCGGTGCCCCGAAGAAAAGTACCATCGGAGGGAGCTCCGGAAGTTAATCTAATTAATAACAACCCCGACACAAACTCGAGACTAGTGGAAGAGAGTAACTCACCATGTTTCCTAACAAGCGTTGCTTGCAATCTAGCTTCATCAGCTTGCCCAGGTGCTACTCCACAGGCGGCCGAAGGGATGCCACTTGTTAAAGACATCATTCGTAGACTGGGTATACTCAGTCTAGATAGTTCTCCTGAATTTCCATCTAAAACTCGGGGGTTCACCACATTGTGGAGTCCTGAGACGTCACACCAGAAAAGTTGGGCTGAAAGAGAGGGCAGAAGGATGATATCAGAGCCGTTGCACAGGTATTATGGGTTGACAACTGAGGAAATCACCAAATTGATGGTGGAGGGTATTCCACAATACATAAACCGGAAGTGGAAGTGTGTGGTGAAAGCCTTGTACGAATTTTCGAACACCCACCCTTACGTTACCTATGACGATGGAGTCATTGGACCTCTGTTTTTAACAGGGCAGGAACCCGCAGGTATGTACCTCTGTGGGGTCCCAATTAGTAAGGTCCACAATTCATCAGGGCAAGGGGTCCATGTTTTAAATTATGGGCCCAAGTCGGACCAGGATTATTACCGACACATTTGTGCCCTTTTAGTTTGGATTCATGCTTACTCGGGAAGGAGTGTTTTCACTCCCAGCATCCAAAGTAGAGTGATCGTGTCTTCCCAGCATAGGGACGAAATAGAAGCCAAGAAAGTAAAGTCTGTGGCTTCCTCGAAGCGTACACCAGAAGAGTCACGCATACTTTGGGCGGTTATGCGTGTCCAGCAGCATGAGATCTCCACATATAAGCCGGCAAAGGCAGATTATTCTTTGGCCAATAAGTTGTATAAATTATACATAAATGGTTCTCTTGAGTTGGAGGAGATTATGCGTTTCCCCACTGTTGAGGCAATGAAGGAGACGGTTTGTGCCTTTTCTGATGAGGTTTCATCCCAACAAACTGCAATCAGGAAGGGACGAGAGGTTGTTGCGTCGGTGCCCCGCCATCATCCTACCAGTGATTACTATAGTGTATTTAAGGTTGGAGCAGGTGCTCCAAAAGCCTCCTCTTCTATGAGGTCAGAAAAGGGGTTTCCTCTGATAAAGCAGCGGAAAATAGACGAGAGGGGAATTCTTACTACCCTCTCTACTGTGCTCCAGGAATCGGTTCCTGACAATATATCTTCATGGTCTGATGACCTTAATGGTTTTTATACCTCGGCTGCCCGTATCGGGTGCACTAAGCCCGAGGAGCTCGCGGTGTGGGTGCCCACACTGAGGATTTTTATCAGGAGCGCCTCTAAGGACGAGGCGATGAACTTGTCAACGTTCTTTGCTAACATGGCAAGTATTTCCTCTGAACTGTGGGAGGAGGAAAAGAAAAGCAGGCTTAGGCCTCGTGTATCGACTGTGGCTTCGAACGACTACGTGTTAGCTATTGTTGCACTCCTACAGCGGGAGAATATGGTTGATTTAATCCCAGACTCCTGCGAAGGAGGACAGATTAGGGGGGAAGTGTTTGGAGTTCCTTCAATATGCGGTGTTGCCATGTCTGCAGACGACGTATATCTTCAAATCGCAGTAAAACTTCAGAAGAGGTTTCCACTGTATAAATTGTCTGATTTGCCGGCTAAACTCGCTAAAATGAAAGACTTTTTAGTGGGTATGAAGAGTATATCTTCTATACCTGAAAGTTCACAGGCATCCCAGACAAGACCAGGATTGTACTCCAGCTAGCTAAGATTCTTCCAATCATTGACCCAATCTCTATTGGTTGGGTGTGGTAGTTGAAAGGAAAAATATCGCAGCCACAATGTACTACCCCTCTTTTAGGTGGGGTTTTTATATATTAAAATCTACAACAAATTTTACAACATATTAATTCAAAATTATTATTCTCATATATAATGTTAATTGTATTCTGTGTTAATTAATACTCATCCCTGTACGATATATAACCATAATAAAATAAATAAAATTGAATTATGCAGGTCAAATTATTAAGAGCAGTAGCTGCGATAACAAAGTCATAATTTTCCAAGTTAAAGTAAATGTTTTACAATACAATCAATTAATAAAATATTTCAATGTATTATTAACCTTTATATTTATATTATATATTATATTATATTTTATTTTATATATATTATATTATATAACCTTTTTAATTCACAGAATTTAGCTGTAATATTAAGACAATAATATTAATTCAATTGAATTTATTATCTTCTAATGTTGCTCAAGAACATTGGTAGAGTACAATCAGGTCTCGTTATCAACCACGATATTATTTTTAAGAGTCAACAATGACTAAAACCTATTTGCCATTGCCAGAAAAGAATGAAGTTAACCAATATAATTTATGGTTTTCTTTTATTTATTTTACCTTGTATTTTGGCAGATTGGAAAATAAACATGGGAAAATTCTTTATATTGACTCTGTAAAGTAAATGAAATCTAGCTTAAAGAAAAAAAAAAAACTTGCTTTGTAAATAATGGAATTAAACCCAAAATCTGATCATGATTCGAAATAGCAAAACAAAAGCCAAAAAAAATCATTAATGGAAGAAATTTAATAGTTTATCTTAGTTACTAAAACTTCAAACAAAAATGCAATTTGATTTCGAATAAATCTTAATACAAATTAGTTAATTCGTAATGCTTAGTAAGTTATCATTCAATTAAAATGACCAAAACTCCAATAAGCTCATCTTTGAGGGACCTATCAAAATTACCTAAAATTTATCATTAAGCTTACCTATATTCAAAATGGCGGAACTAAATTCAAGATTTGGTGGAACTAAACATTAATTTCGCAAACCATAAAATAATTGCAATTTTAAATAATGCTGATTAAATAAAAAAAAATTTACAACTCTAAATTATTAAATAGCTTGAATATATATTTAGGTTCAGTTTATTTTGAATCCATAATGTAAATTTCGGTCAAACCAATTGTCATTTCACATTTATCAAAATTAAATAAATCTATCCCAACAGCTAATTCTTCTAAGTTGTTTAAGTAATACTATAAACAACTCGTAGAAAAATAAATCTCAAAACCTTTCTCGAAAGTTCAACTCTGTAATAATTAAGTCATACTAAATTTTTGATATATTTTTATGCAAAATTTTACAATATTAAGGCGGCTCCACACATGGGGAGTTTGTCAAGCCCTTGAATCTTTGCTATTTTCCATTTGTTTTTTCCTCTTAAGCGAATGTACGTCTACACACATTCTACCTCGTGTGTGTATGGGTCATTTTTGACAAAGCTTTGCTCATTTGTTTGGTTTGCCAAAATACACAAATCTTTTCCATCGCTTGTGGAAAAGATTTGTGTATTTGGCAAACCAAGCAAATGAGCAAAGCTTTCCCAAAAATGACCCATACACACATGGGGTGTTTGTCAAAGAGTTCGACGAACTCCGCATGTGTGGAGCAGTCTTATTACAGGAGTCAAAAGTCTATGCAAACTTCAGAAATATTTTGGACTATATAGCCTACTACTAAAGATCGAAAATACACTTAAAACATAAGTATGAATATACCAGTATTAAAGCTGGTGCCTACTATTTTACAAACTTTAGATCAAACTCTATTTCAAAATATTGCGTACATTTAATATATATATATATGATATATAATATATATATAATATTATATATATATATATATACTATAGTATATAATAGTATATATATATATATATATATATATATATATAATATATATAATATAATATATTTAAAGTTTTTATTGTAAAATTGAAGTAGATAAATAAAAAATTTTGCACACAATTACAATAGTCCATTGGTTTTTATTGATTTAAACTTTTATTTGATAATTTATTTTGTTTTCAAATTCCTGCACAGATAACTTGAATGATTTCATCACATGAATCTTCTTCTCATATAAATTTGAAGAAATGAGAAGAGGAATGTTGATGCAGAAAGTTCCTAGTAATAATATTATTATATATATAAATATAATATATATATATATAATATATATATATATTATATATGATAGTTATCATAATATATATATATATAATACTATATCATATATAGCCTGGCTGAAGCAAATACCAAAGTCGTGATAATTCCTATAGACTTTCGGCTTAAAAGAAAAAAAAAAAAAACACTAGAGTAGCCCAACGCCGAGGCGTCGCGTGCAGGTCGATTCGGCGGAATACTGACCGGACACTTATATATATTTGGTGATATGATAGTTATCATATATTTGTGCCTAGTCTTTAATGTAACAACCATCGTGTTTTCCCCTTTTCATTGTGTGTTTTTTTAATATTATTTCATGTTTTTTATGAACTTGTGTTTGTGAATGTATTTACGTTCTTTCAAAGATTGGTCCTTGATACAGTAGATTGTGTACGACAATATTGGCATTAGTTTCTGGTTTTTTAGATAATTTTTTACCATCGTTTCTGGAGTTTAGATAATTTTTTGGGTCTTTGGTTCTGAATTTAGATAAATTTTTTGGGCCTTTGCTCCCGAAGTTGAGATTTTTTTTTATCATTGTTTTTGAATTTAGATAATTTTTGGTCTTTAGTTATATATCAAGATTATTTTTTTGTCTTTTTGAAGTTTAGATAAATTTGGTATGTGTTTCCGAGGTTTAGATAATTTTTGGGTCTGTTTCCAAAGTTTAGATAATTTTTGGCCTTTTGTTTCTTAATTTAAATAATATTTGGCCTTGGTTCTTAAATTTAGATACTTTTTTATCCTTTGTATTTAGATAATTTTTGGTATTTTTTTTTTTTTTTAGATATTTTGTTTGTGAATCATAGAAAATTTTTTGTTCCAGAATTTAGATAATTTTTTTCTTAACTGAAATTTAGTTAAATTTTGGGTCTTTCCTAAATTTTTATAATTTTCGGCATTTTCCCCAAAGTTTAGATAATTTATGGTCTTCGTTTCTGAATTTAGATAATTTTTGACCTTCGTTTCTGAATTTTAGATAATTTTTTGCCTTCGTTCTTGAATTTAGATAATCTTTAGTCAATTTATTTTTGAAATTTAGATAATATTTGTCTTTATTTCTGAAGTTTAGATAATACTTTATTCTTTGTTTCCGAATTTAGATAATTGTTTTGCCTTTATTCCCAAAGTTTAGATAGTAAGTCTTTATTTCTGAAGTTTAGATAATATTTTGAACTTTGTTCTTGAATTTAGATAATTTCTGGTCATTATTTCTGAATTTAGATAATTTGTAGTATGTGTTCCTAAAGTTTAGATATGTTTGAGCTTTATCTCCGAAATTTATAAGACATTCCAATTTTAATTTTAATGGAATTAATAATTGTACTTACTAAATTGTGATTTTTTTTACATAAATTTAAACTTATTATTATCAATAATTACTTCAATTACACTACTGTAATGTGTACTACTACTACCGCACTATATACTACTACTACTACTACCGTAGAACTTATATGTTTGCCGTTTCTGGTGTGTGCTATTCTGTATGTTAAGTGAAAGCTTTTAACTATTGATAATGTTGAAAATTTTGCAGGATAATGATAATTATAAAATTATAAATTATAATTATTAAGAAATGTTATATTTGTTAACTTAAGAAAAGGTAATTTTTTTTTTATTTTTAATAGTTTTTGTGTATCCTGTTATAAAAAAATCAAAATTTTAGTGCCAAGATATTTAGTGCCTAGTTTATTTTCGGATTATTTAAAATATATTTAGTCAAAGACACATCTCTTCTAGCTTTCTCGTTATAAGACACAAAATATAAGGCCTCTTCTATACGAACGCTTAAGAAAAGCGACGTTAAAAGCGTCGAATTGACGTCATTAAATAGGTTCATGATTTGTATACGAGCGTTTGAAGCTCTCCTATAGATAGAACCAATATACTACTCGCTGACCTATTCATGGTGTTACAAACGCGGTATTGACGACGTTTTTTTTAAACGCTCGTATAAAGAGGGACTAAATGTATTTTTAAGGCTTGCATTACTTTGAAAAGGAAGATATTAATTAAAATTTGATGTAAATGGCAATTTTATATTTTGTTATTTATTATATAGACATTAATTGAATTCCTATTAAAAATAATTTATTATGTTAAATTTCTGTGATTTGAATTTAAATTAATTTTAATGTTAATTATTGGCTCTGTAAAAGCTTTATACAATATTGTTAATGGGTAGTTTGTAATTGTATTTTTTTATTCAGTAAACATCTTTTTATTGTTTCAATTTAATTTCTCTTGGTGTGTGATTATTTATGTATCTCTCAATTTGTGGTTTAAGCCCTTTTAATATTTAGATTTTATATTAGTTTAATGTTATTCATTATATTGTATCTCAAATTGTTGATGCCAAATATATGAGATTCTTCGATTAAAGGTTAGTATTGTTTCAATGTCGCATGCTTAAGTGTTAATGGATTGAAGGTATGGGCGTAGGGTGGGGGAGGGTTTGGGTAGTCAGTTCCCCCTCCTCTCCCCAAAATTTTAAGGAATTTTATATATTTTTTAAATTTTAGTGTTCTAAGGTTAATATAGTGAAAATTTGTGAATAAAATTCCAGCCCACCTCAAGCCCCTCTCCAAATTTGTTCCACCCTACGCCTAGGATTGGAGATATATATTAATATTTAGCAGTTCAGAAAGTTTTAAAAGTAGTTTTAATAGTGTGTTTTTCTATAAGCTTTTATAACTTTTAATATATAAGGTTTGGGATATCGTTAATGATACCTTTGTGATGTTAAATGAAATGGTCCCAAAGTTTAGTAAATATTTATGTAATGCATTATACACTTAGTTGTTTTTTTTGTTTGTTTTTTTTATAAAACTAAATAAAGACATTAAGTAGTGTAATAAGTTTTATCTTCCTGGGGGCAAGAATTAAAACTCGGCTGCGAACACTTGGTGGCGACAGGCTTGGGATAGCCGGCCTTAAAGTTCGATTTCCTGTAGTCCCCCCGTGTTACCCTCTGAGAAGGGGATAAAGCACGTTAAATGGAAGTTTTTTTTTTTTATAAATAAAGGTTTTTTTTTAAAAATATTATTGTATTTCATTCCATCTTATATTTGAAGACAGTTGTGCCATTAGAAGCGAGATTATATATATATGTGATATTCCATTGTGCCTTTCTTTTTCTTTTCAGGGGTGATCAATGTTCTGGTACTTAGATTTTAATATAATTGTATTTTAGGTTCTCAAATGTTTTAGTCGAGATTAACTGCCAAATGCAAATAAAGCTTTTTTTAAAATAATAGTTTTCTTATATTTTTTTTTCCTTTTGTGAGTGGTATATAGAAATGGTTCTGGAATGTAAGGAATTTGGCTGATATAAATTTATTATGATATTCCTTCATCTAAGTTAAGATAGGAATCCATTCTAATATCCTATATATCTTAGTTAAGATAGGAATTCACTTCAATATCTTTTTATTAGTTGTGGGATAGGTTCCCTCTAGTGTACGAGGTTAACTTTTACCATTTCGTCTATATATTAGATATAATTGATATTTCATTTGGGAAATGAAAGGTAAGGCCGTCCCTCTATATCGCTGAACGCTAGAACAAAGAATTTTGCCGTCATCGCCCTGATGTTGCCGTAAAGCTATTGGTGAATTTTGAATACCTTTCATTATATTAGCCAATTTACCCACTTTTGCACTTCTATGTTAAGAATGTTTGTCAGGATTAACAAGTTCGCCCTAAAAGTTTTGTGTGTGTGTCGTTCTGTAGATTGTCTTGCAGTAATAAAGAAGAGGCAAGGTTTCTTACAAATTGTGTATTTATGATGGAGATGCAGCTTTTCTACCCATTAAGTTCTTGAAATTTGTATGCAAAAACGTAACAGCTTAGCGAAATATCTGCGTTGTTGCGGCGATATCAATGAACGAAATCAATGCTGAAAATAGTTTTTTTTTCATGTTTTATGATACTGTATAGATATTTCTAATGCTGTAAAAACGTCACCGCTATAACGTATTGCCATGGAATATGAAATATCAGAGGTGCGAGTTATGGTAAGTTTTGGGAATGACTGCTGTGCTTAGAAATTTCTAAAAAGTACTGCACAACCTGCGAGGCTTGGATTGACTCCTTTTAACATATTTAACATACCATACATCTTGAGAATATCATAAAACTATCTGAAAAGACCTATACGACTTTTCGATATTGTAGTTTACCGTAACCTTATGATATAAAATGGAAATTAAATTTAAGGCACGATGCTTACTTTTCAATGATTGTAGTAGATTAAATGACTCTTCGTGCTTGTAGTACTTTATTTTGCACCCACACGTGCAATACGTTGCATTTATTCCGTGGAAAATCTCTCCCTTAAATTAGGACTATTAACTTTCCAAAATTTCAATTTGTTGGTTGAGATTAGAGAAATATAAATAATTACTTTGTATTAATAACTGTATGAATGCCTCAACTTATCAGTGATAAAAGGTGAAAATTAAACTTTTGGTTCGTGGTCAGTTTCTGATATTCCATCTATTCTGTTTACACGTTGTAATTGAGATTCAGTTAACCACTTGAAAGATTTAACAATCTTCATAAAAGTTTTAACTAATTAATCAAATGACTTTTTATATGTCATTAAAGAAATAAAGAAGCTCTCGTATCGGCAAAACTTTAACAATTGCTTGAATTCGAAGCCCTTAATTTATATTCAGATTATCTAGTTTCAATTTCTTGCATTGAAGCAGAGAATGTCACTGAATGTCATGTCTTAAAATCTGAAATTGTCAAAGTGAGTGATAGAATATCATTCTAGCTCTGGCACTTAATGTATCAATTATTCCAAATCCAAAAGTAAGGTATTTTTCGCCTTTTACAACTTTGTTGCATCTAGCTATAAAAACTTTTCTAGTTGCCACTTTAAAATCTGATCATCATTGTCTTTACTGAAAGCCATTATGGGGTTGCGATTCCACGTAAAAAAATAAGAAAAAAGTGTAAAATACTAAAAAAGAAAATCAGAAAAAAAAATCGTATTTTTCAGATAATGGTCTAAATCCTCCCTCGGGGAAAAATATCTGCCTAAAAAACTATATTTGTTGACGACATATTTAAGTTTATTACTATTTGAGATTCCATTTTATAATTTACTATATAAATGATGATGATAATTGTTTTATATGTTAACATATATTGGCTTGTACTCTTCTGTGGGCAATTATAATACCCTACGAAAATAAGTTATTTTAATTAGTCGTTTAGAAAAATAATCGCTCGCGCACGTGAATATGT
>JABUQX010061367.1:47500-60000 GCA_015478945.1 Trachelipus rathkii
TTTATCACAGGTTTGTGCTATTAATCCAATATCGATTGGTGAACAAAAACATGATGTGGAAAAGTGCGTGGAGTTTTTAAAATATAAAACCTAAAATACAAAAAAGAATGAACATAAAGATGAGTGATTCAGTAACTTGAGAGTATGCGTGAGTAAAAGAAATGTAAGCGAAAAAATCATTTAATATAATATTAAAGCAATATGCAAATTTAGACATACATAAAAGCGTATATATATATATTATATATATAATAATATATATAATAATATATATATATATATAATATATATATATATATATATAATAATATATAAGTATATATATTATATATATATATATATATATAAAAAGAATGTAATGTTGACATTATAAAACTTCAACTTCCATTAAATATATTGCCATTAATTTAAGTAATTTTTTTACCAAACATTTTAAAAATTTAAACTAAGTTGTAAAAATTTAACCTAAAATTTTGCATGAGTTAGAGAAAAAACGTAAGATTATGACATGAAGGCCAAATCAGCGTACACCCCTCGCCATACTATTACCAAGCTTAGTTCAGAAGGTCTTCAATGCCAATTGTTATAAAAATCACAGCATAGACTAAAAAAAGGATGAATAAAAAAAACCATAAGGCCTGATGTCTTAGGAAAAAAAGCTATTCTCAAAGTTTGGAATATTTTCATAGGCTTTTCTTATAGTCGAACTGACCTAAATTTCATCTTATCACACATTACGAAATATGCAACTATAAAAAACTTGAGAAATTCTAAAAATATAGCCAGTATATATATATATTATAAAACCATAGTGTAAAAAGAGATCTTTAATTTTACCAAGAATTTTTGGTAATAGTAAGGTAGAAGATTTTCAATGGCGATTTTTATAAAAAATCACTACATAGCTTCTAAAAAAATAGTAATGAAGTATAAAAAAAACAAATGGGTGATGACTTTAGGAAAAAAAGTTACAGCCTTTCAAAGTTTAGAAAAATCTCATACAGTTTTCTTATACTCCAACTGAGCGGAACATCATTTTCTCGCTCTTAAAGGCATAGGCTACTTTAAAAATCATAAAGATATAGCGAACAGATAGCTATATTACAAAACCATAGTTTAAAAACGATCTTTAAAAATTTTTGTAAATTTATATATATTTTGCTATATATGATCCAATAAAAAAAAATTAAACAAAATTTAAAAATGAATATTGTTATAAAAATATATATTAAGAAAGAAGGATATATATATATATATATATATATATATATATATATATATAATATATATATATATTATATATATATATATATATATATATATATATATATATATATATATATATACAAATTCGGATCAGTTGAAAAGATTGGATGTTTCATCGGGGTCAGAACAAATGAAGATTTTCTTTACATGGTTATAGTGCGACAAGGCTAGAACCGGGTCATTTCTTTTTTACTTAAATTACTCTTGGACCAGTGTTGGAATCTTATGCGGCTAGAAGCACAATCCTCTGGAGAACGAGTTCGGAGCCTAATGCGAAGAAGATGCCTAGTTCTACTGAAAGGCAAAAACCCCCTACCTGATAGTGTTTAATTTGAGACTGCATCGGAAACCATTGCGCCGAGAAACGGTTTTCTAGAGTGTTCTAGGGTTTGGAGTTTCGGGCCAGAAGAAGAAGATGCTGGACCAACTGACAGGGAAAGCCCTTCCGGGATTATTAATAGTATATATATATATATATATATATATATATATATAAATTTATATATATATATATATATAATATAATATATATATATTATATATATATATATATATATAATATAATTATGTATATATGATATATATACGGTATATATATATATATATATATCGTGCTTTCCCTCTTCAGATGACTGAAAAAATTTATTTTCTTAAGTAATGTTGGTGCTCTTGGTATTTGTTTTGAAGTATAAAAATAAGAAATGAAAAAAAAGAAAAGAAAAAGGAGAAACACTGTCATTATTATTTCTTAAAATCTTTTCAGTATATAATAGTATATATATATATATAAATATATAATATATATATATATATAATATATATATTATAAATTATATTTTATACTATATATATACATAAATAGCTCTATATATACTATATAGTATACTAAAGACGGATTTTTCTTTTTTGTTTATTCGTCGAAAATGTAAAAAAAAAATACATATAACCCTCTCCACATTTTAGGTGGCTCGAGCCGCACGGGGACAGAGGGGGCGGACGTCATTACCCCGGAGGGATGTCGAGAACCCCCGCGACACCCAAAGACCAAAGAGCGCGGGTTCCGCAGACCATTCCCCGGAGCGGGATTAGTCCCCCCCTTCGACCACCGGCGAGCCGAGAGAACCCCGACTCCTGCCATCTGGGCGGTATACCCTATTGTATCCTTAGTTAAATAAAAAAATTTCAGCTTTTCTTCCAAAAAACACTTTCTTATTTATTCTATGAAAAAAAAAAAAAAAAAAAAAAACACAAAAAAAAAAAAAAAGTAAATCCCATCCTTAAGAAATTTCGGCTGATTCCAAATAATAATTTGTGTTACTGTAGGACCTGCCTCTCTAGTTACATACTGTCTCCTGTGAGCATTAAAAAAATTTGACCATCTATATATATATATATATATATATATATATAATATATATATTAAAATATATATATATTATATAGTATAATAGATATATATATACTTATTTATACACTCGGTACGGACTATTCTATATACTATATATGATATTAAGCTACACGTTTCTGCATCCAATATTGAGTTAGCTCGTATGAGCCTAGATAAGTTACCTTAATCATAAATTAATGTACTTACTATATATTAAAACATAAAAGAACAGTGAAGCACAAAAAGAAATGTTTTTATCAAATAAATTAAATTTATTTTTTTAAAAAAGATAATATCAAGGATGTAAACCTTTCCGATGAAAATTTTCTTTCAGTCATGTTTGTAAAAGGTCCAAGATCCATATATATATAATATATATTATAGCGTCCGGCGGGAGTGACCAGGCCCGCCTCTTTAGGAGGGTGATTCGGTCCACTCTAAATAAAATTAAAAAAGAATAAAAAAAAAAAAAAAAATTTTCGCCATTTATAGCCACGCGGTAGTACTACAAGTTTATTTAGATTATATTTAATTCTAGAAAGTTTTATATTTTTTAAAAAAATGTTAGAAATAGGGTACAAAATTTCCTTCAATAAAATTCACCTTTGAAAATGTGAGTTTTTTAACTTCGTTATAAAATAAAAATTGTGAATCGATTTTAATTATTTTTTCAGTGTATACACTCGAGTATGTAGCTTTAAACTTGGCAAAAGTAAATTTGATCAAGCAGATTAAGGGCCAAAAAACGCGGAGCACCACTCCTTACTTCATAGGTCACGCGATTTCACTCTCTCTGTAAAAATTATGGGGTGCTCGGACCAACCATTTGTTTTTTCGTAGTTACGTATTATTATTGACATTTATTAATATAATTAATTTAAATGTAATAAAAAGTTACTTATATTAAGCTGAAAATTTTTAAAAAAATGAAAATTTTAATAAAAAAAACGAGTTCAAAAAAAAGTGTCAAAATTTTTAGGCGGAGAGGGGTGAATCGGACACCTTATTATATTCGAGTTATTATCATTATTGACATTTAATTATTATACGATTTTAATATGAATAAATAATTAGTTATATAAGTAAAAAATTAAAATATAAATTGAAATTATACGTAAAAGACGAATTTAACAGATGGTCCGATCACCCTCAATGGTGTCCGCTTCACCCCTCCCACGGTCAGCTGACTCGCTTATTCAAACTTTAATAAAACTTTTATTAGAATTACATTATTTATTTTTTATGTTGCTTAGCCCGACATAGCCGCGCCGATTACGAAAAAAAAAAAATTCCAAAAAGCGCATTAGGGGAAAGTCGGGAGACAGTTATACCTAAAATGCGTCCGCGTCACCCCGCCTAACGCTATATATATATATATATAATAAAGTTATATATATATATATATATATATAATATATAATATATATATATATATATACATAATATATAAATATAATATATATATATAGCAATAATAAATATATAATAAATATATTTTATTAAAAAATGCTAAATATGCAAATAAAACTTGAGTTCCGTACAACTTATATATATTAACTTATGAATAGATGATTAAAATTTCAGATAGATCGAGCTTTCTATTCAAAAGTTTGTTTAAACTAAAGAATACCATAGGTAGATGCACAGCAGGTGCCTAATCATGGCAGACTGCTTGCTTAAAAAAGCGTTAGTGAGCGCTGCCTGTTGTTACATACAAGCTCCGCTCACCCATTTGAAGTAGTGCTTCACTGAACGGTCTGACATGCATTTAAGAAACAACCTGCTGTACCTAAATTAGTCTAGAAATGGTCGATTTTTCAAGCTCATGAACTTAAAAAGAGGGAGGTAAGGGATACCTATAAGGGTAAAACTTTTTTTTTTTAAAGGAGTTTTGAATATAGGCATGTTAAACAATGGGCTGTCAGATTTTTAGTTTAGTTTATTTTCTTAAATAAAACATGAATATGTACCTTATATAATATATATATATATATATATATATATATATATATATATATATATATAATATATATATATATAGATATAATTTATTATATATAAATATATATATTAATAATACCGAAATATATATATATTATATATATAATATATATATATATATATATATATAATAATAATAGATATAATATAAATATATATATATATATATAGATATAATATATATATATTTTATTATTTATACCACACAATCGGGAAATGGTTTACTATTTTATGTTGTTTCCCGACCAGTGGCCCATACAAAGTGGAAAGGGCACAGTTACAGGGTGATAGTAAACCCAGCCCAGTCCTGAACAGTCAATATATTCCAGCCCATCAGTGCGCATGCTAGCTCTGGACTCACAGACCTACTGTGCTTGAGGCGAATAGGAATGTAGGTGTCTGTATGTGTTTTAAAGGTTGTATGTGTTGGCTATGGATGAGTGAGGTGAGTGTATTGAGATTAGTGTATTAATCCACTATGCCGTAAACTGTAAGAATTACAGACAAATCTCCTACAACAGCAATTTTTCGTGCCATCCTCGGGACTAGATCGAAATGTACAAATCCCTTTGGACTAGACTCGAACTCGACGACCCTGAGCGTGCAAATGCACCACGTCAACCCCACGCCCACCGAGACCTCATATAATTATATAATAGATATATACATATAATATATATATATATTATATATAATATATATATATATATATATATATATATATATATAAGTATATAATATATTATAATATATATAATATATATATATATATATATATATATATATATATATATAATATTATATATACATATAGATATAGATATAGATATAATTATAAATAATATATTATATATATATAGATAATAACTAAATATATATTATATATATATATAATAAATATATATATATTTATATAATAATATATATATATATAAATAATATATATTATATATATATATATATAATAATATATATATATATAGTCTCACAATATAATATGTCAAAAAAATTATATTTAAATAAATATTTATGCTCATAGACCTATATCAACTTTTTCTTATAAAATACGATGGTAACCTGTTTCATTAGAGAAAACACAAAGTAAAGAAAATGAATTGTAAGAAGACAAAAAACACACACTTTTCCCGGATCAAATGTCGTTCTATTTTTATCGATTTTCTATATACCTTATATTTAATAGTATAGTAAATTATATTTAAATAATCCTGTGATATAGCTACCGTTTCTTCTCCACCTCTGCCTAAGTATATTCACATTCCTCCCCTAAGACACCTTTAGGCATTCCTGTACCGTATTCAATTCCTGCAGCAGTTTCTTTCTGTCCTCCCAACCAGCGGATTCCAAGCCACCAATGTGGCATAACTACATCATGCTTAAACCAACGAAACTTAATCATCCATCCTTTCCATTTGACCAAACCATCTCAATATACTCTTTATTCTCTCATTTACACCCTTTCTTCACACAACTCAACTCCCTAATGCTTTCATTCCTCATTTTATCAATTCTCTCACACCAACACAGCCCTAAGATTGTCCATCTGTACACTTTTTTACCTAGATCTATAACCTGTTACTCCAAGCATATCAACTATGCATTAAAATAGGTAACAACAGTAGGACATTTAGACATTAGAATACAGAGACAGTAAAAAGCCCAGCATGGGCCTATCGAGACTTGCCCCAGTCAACCCACTACCTAAACATGCTCATGCAATTCCACAAAGCACCCTAGGCTTGTCAATTTGTTTGTAACTACAAATCCACCAATTTGCGCTTAGTCATAACTAATGATATATAAATATTATACCCAAACCATCCACATGCATAATAACTAAGTTATGGTCATACATGCCATCTAACAATAACTGCTCATAAACTAAAAAACCCCCAATTTGGCTTCGAATATAATATATGATACCCAACCCATTCCATTAACGAATCTAACCGTTCTAAATGTTGCAAGAGTCACACTCAACCACCTCCTCTGGCAGACTATTCCAAATTAAACAACCCTATTACTAAAGCATGCTTCTTATATCAAGATGGCATCCTTTCTTCTTAATTTTCTTATTATCCCCCTGGTCCCACCTGTCCGATCTCTACTAGAAAAATTATTGTCCCTATGCTATCAATGATGTAAAATTTGTAGGACTTGTATCATGTTCCCCTCTGAG
This sequence comes from Trachelipus rathkii, assembly GCA_015478945.1. NCBI lineage: Eukaryota > Metazoa > Arthropoda > Malacostraca > Isopoda > Trachelipodidae > Trachelipus > Trachelipus rathkii. The sequence continues at coordinate 54,352 of JABUQX010061367.1, forward strand.
AAATCGCCTTTCTACAGAAAACATCCTAACCCATCAGCCTCTCCGCATAGCTCTTACCCTAAAACCCAGAAATCATCCTTGGCTCTACGTTCAACTCTCTCTTACATATCTAAGTCTTTCTTTAAATAAGGGCCCAAACTTGTGCACAATACTCTAATACTGCCTAACATAGCTATTATACAGTTTACTATTACTTTCCTTGCCTCTTGTAAACAACATTGCCGATTTATTTGCCCTCAACAAAACCTCATGATATATATAATATAATATAATATTATATATATATATAATAATTATATCATAAAATTATATATATATATATTATAAATATATATATAATAATATATCAATATCTTAATATATATATATATAATATAATATAAATTTTATATTTATTTACCTAAGGTAGATTTAACTAAAATTAACTTGTACTTTGTTAAATAGATTGCTTATAGGTATATATTTTCATTCATAATTTTTTTTCATTATTGAAAGTAAACGGGCATTATAAATAGATTTATATAAGTGAATATGAGAAAGCTAAAAATTTTGCATAATATATTTTTATTTACATTTACCTCTCCATTTTTAGTTTGCATTCAAAATGATGATTCTTGTGTATTAAAAATAAATTTAAATTATATTTTTAAAAATTTAATAAAATTAAAAATTAAATTTGATATTAAGATGAAATTTTATGAATCTAGAATTTTTAATTAATTTTTATAATTTTTATTGCAGGAATGATTTTGGAATTTGAATTTAATAATAAAAAGACTACAAAAACGTTAACTTGCCAATAGACATGCCTGATGTAATAGCCTATTCGAGTAGTGATTCTGCTGACAAGTACAAAAATAATCTTTCCCATGACACCCTTCGTCTTTTAAATGATAGTAAAGGCAAGAATGGGGATAATTCTTTTTTTAGTGATAAGGAATTATCATTTTATGTAAATGAAACTATGAATTGCGACAAAATATCTCTTAAAGAATTAAAAAATCATGATAGTGAAAAAGTACTAAGTAATAGCAGTGAAGTTTTAGAGGAAAAATGTAATTCGTCTTTTTTAGAAAATGATTCTACGCAGTCTGATTTAATTTACGTAAATGAACTTGAAAATGGCATTAATGCTGATTTTGATAATGTAAATAAAAATTTATGTAAAAATATTGTAAATAATTCAGATTCCAATTTAACAAATAAAGAATATATTCCAAATGGTTTAGTGCAGAAACCAAATAACATAACCTGTACTTTAACTAATGGTTCTCCCTCTATAAAAGATATTGAAAATATTGATAATGATGCTTCTGCTCATTCTCTCAATTCAGTAGTTGATAACGCACTTGAGGAAAATGAAAATATTGAAAATCGTACTTATCAGAAACATTTAAACGATTCTGCATTTGCTGATGAACCAATCAATGGTAGAGTTTTAAGTCATTCAACAAAAAATGTGTCATCAATGAGTTCTAGTATTAAGATGCAATAGAAGAGCTGTTGATAATACTAACCCTACTCTCATTCGACTACTCCACCACGCACGCACTTATCTCTGGTAAAAATGAGTTAGTTTTGCAAATTTAACAAAATTCATAAGCACTTGCTGAATCTCTTGTGACAGTCGATGATTATTCTAGTCAAGTGATAATGGATAAATTGATCAAAATAGTGAAAAATCTTGAGGTGATATCTCACGCATCTTGTAAGTCTATATCTCAAAGAGATGATTTAGTTGTACCTTCAGTAAATGAAGCTTGTGTTGGTGACACATCATTTATCAGAAGTGTTTGAAAGATCAGTAATTTTTCCTTGTCAAATGCAAACTAAAAAGTGATGATACATTTGTCTACTACTTCTTCATCAGATAATTCTACTTCATCAAATTCGTCACTAACTGAAAATTTCTACAAATCTAGTGAGAAAAGAATTACATACTAAAACTAGTGAGATAAGAATTTAGGTAATTTGGATTTTAGTTGTAGGAAAGAAATCAATGACAGTAGGAACTTAAAAAGAAAGAAACGTTCAAGTCAGGATGACGATTGTAGTTATGATTATAAACATGGGAACACTAAAAGATTGAAAACAATCAAGGAAAGTACCAGTTGAGTATACAATTTTCATATTTGATTTGTTGTGGATTATAGAATGTTAGATTCATGTAATATATTATTTAATAACCTTGGAGATAGTTAAGATTCTATAGTTAAGAAATTTTATTTCTTGGCAGTAATTGTCATTATATATATATATATATATAATATATATATATATATATATATATATATATATATACTATATATATATATATATATATATATATATATTACATATATATATATTATATATATATATATTATATATATATTATATTATAATATAATATATTATTATATATAGTATATATATATATATATATTTATATATTAGTGATGGGAAACTATCGATAGTACATCGGCAAAAATCGGCATATTTTTTTACATCGTCATCGGTCATCGTCATCGGCAAATTCGCGATTATTTTGCGATTAATTTGAACAAGATATTAAGAATTTTGAATAATATTAAAACTCAATAATATAATAATACTAATATATAATAATAATTAATAATAATAATAATAATAATAATAATTTTATATATATATATAATATATGATATATATATATATATATATATATATTATATATATATATATATTATATATATATATATATATATATATAATATATTATATATATATATTATATATATATATTATATTATATATATATATATATATAGTATATATATATATTATATATTATATATAATAATATATAATTATATATATATATATCTAGTATAGCTATATATATATATATATATTATACTATATTATATATATATAATAATATAACTATATATATATATATATATATATATATGTATATATATATATATAATATATAATATATATTATATATATATATATTATATATATATACGCGTATATATATATATATATATACTATATATATATATATAATATTATTATATAATATATATATTATATATATATATATATATATATATATATATATAATATATATATATAGTATATTATACATTTTGCTTATGGTATGTATGAATTCCAGTGTCCTTAATGGTTTGGCCTTTCTGTTATGCGTTCATATCCACATTCATCCTCCAGACAACATATCATATACACATACTTATATCCACACCCTTCTTCAGACATCCCTATCCCTTATATCTATATGTGTAGGGAGAAAAAATTGCCACATCGTATGTCCTGCGTGTCGTAGAAGGCGACTAAGGGACGGTGGTAGTTAGGTTGGCTGCCTACTACCACTTATCTTTTGCCAGGAATGCTAATGCATGCCTCGGAGAAGGTCGTGATCGCAGTAAGCGCCCTTCTATCCTTCGGCGAAAATGTATGAATCGTATCTGTAAATGAAATGTCAGAGGAATAAATGTTGAGGAGATGAGGAGAGAGGTGATAGATGTATTTATAAAGGGCAAATTTGATTTGCTCGCTGTGACTGAAACGTGTGAAATGTGTTTGTGTTGCTGACTTGCTGTGGAAAGGAATGAGAGGGGGATAGAAGGATTTGCAATTCTGATGAGTGAGTGTGGTAGAGAGCTATGGTAGATTTTGTTGTGTGAGTACTAGAGTTCTAATGGTTAAATTTTAAGTTGGAAAAGGTCAAAATTTGTGTGGGGTTGCGAATTGATCATCTGTTAGGGTAATGTTGAAAAGAGAACGATTTTTCTGGGATAATCTGAATGATGTTTTGGATGGGAGGAATAGAAGATTCAATTCATTTGCCACATATCTGCCTATTCAGAGACTTTTTTTTACAGTTGTCCCACCCCACGGGCAGACCTATTCAGGGTGGGTGTATTACTCTCAAAAGTTCACCCTCTAGCGCAAATTACGCATATGAGCACAGACGCAGGCTTTAAAGTGAGGGGATTAAATTCAGTAGGAAATACAGAAGATGGAAGAGAATTCCACAAAACAGAGGTGGTGGGAAAGAAGGAAGCACACAGGCAAACTAGCCTGGAGTTACCGATAACGTCAACACAATACTCGTGCGCAGATACCAGACATCGCCTTATTTTGGCTACGAAGGCGTCCGTAAAGGGTGGTGGTAAACGCGAGTGGAAAGTTCCGCCTCGAGCACTTGCCGTTGCGGTACCTATAGGAAAGAGATAAAGCACACCAACATCGCGCCGCAAGATAGAGGGTCAAGTGAACTGGAAAAGTACAGAACAGTTTTATAATCCTTTTTTGCTCGTTGAACGTCGATACCTGTCCAGGAAGCCGGGTGAAACGCAGAGCTCCCCCCCCAGATATGAGAGCAGTACTCCAAACATGGGCGGATGAGACCTTTGTATAGCTGGAGTAACTGAGAAAAGGAGGAAAGCTCTCACAGTCTAAACACGAACTTCCTCGTTCTTTGAGGCCGCGCCTAAGTTTGTTTGTGATGTAGTGTTCCAGCACATTTTTTTGTTCACTATTAGGTCCAAGGATGTTTATATTGTCAACAGGAGAGACGACAGAACGGTCGAAAGAGACAGGAATGTTAGAAGGTATTTTGGAGAAGGAGATTTGTAAAAGTGGGTTTTTCAAAGAATTTAATTTCACAAAGTTATTTCTTCCATTACAGCGAGAAATAAAATCGGGAAAGATCTAGAGACGAGAGGTCAATTCCAGAAGTTAAAAGTGGGAGTAAGAATTGATATGATTTAAAGAATGAAAGGGGTCGAGTCATCGGAATACGAGTGGATAGAGTTAGATGTGCAGGTGAGAAAGATCATTAATGAAAAGTAGGAATCAAGTGGAGATAAGCAGAACCCTGAGGAACACACTATTGACAGAAAAGAAGAAGTCGGCCCATCAACAACAGCCGATATTGAGGGATTTGAAAGAACGCTAGACATAAGTAAGCAAAGAGACGAAGGAAGCCCAAAGGAGGGGGAGCTTGGAGAGCAGTGACGGGTGCATGCCATAACCGGTCAAATGCTTTGGATATGTCAAGCACCACCACGGCGTCTTCAGCCCGTAGTTCCTAGTAGCGAAACCATAAATCAGTATAGATAGTATGTATATCGGCCAGTAGACTTTGTGGCAACGAGAAGCCATACTGGCGATCGGAATGAGGATTTTCCAGATGATCTAAGAAGTGAGTTGAGTAGGGTTTCAAATATCTTAGTATTAGAAATACAAGTGAGAGCTACGGGGCGATAGTTAGTTAGAGGGATCAGAGCGGCTTCTTTTTTCGGAATAGGTTGGACATGTGAGAGCTTCCAACATGAGGGAGGGAAAGTGCTATTGCATTGAGACATAGAGAATATAGTTTGAGCGAGGGGCCGAATAGATTAGCCTTTTCAGTTTGGTAGAATTAGAACAGAACCATCAGATCGAATAAAGGAGGAAAGGCAGATTTACAGAAGTTGCTAGAGATGAAAGATTTGTCAGTAGGAGGACCAAGGAGGTTAGCGCACTTTCCTTTGATGAAAGCCAGCTTTGCTCGTCGAAGAGTATCCCTGCAACGATTTCTAGCTGAATGAAATTAGCGAGAGTGATAGGAGAACGAGAATTTTTCCACACTCGATAGGTATTGTATTTTGCCTG
>JABUQX010061367.1:62500-65581 GCA_015478945.1 Trachelipus rathkii
GACTTTAGAAGCAAATAATAAAAGAGCATTAAGGCTAACCCAAGAGGTAAATATAATCATTTTAAAATTGTCCAGCTCCAGCTTCATCATTTTACAATTTCTTGTTCAAACTTGAATCATTTTCAATTATCTACCTCATACTCCATACCACTTTATTTTCACTTTCAATTAAAATTATGAAAAATATGGGAAAAAACTTTTTTTTCCTCCTGTTATGCAGCTGTGATAGAAGCTTTTGTATCAAGTTTTATTATCTTAAATGAATTAGATTAACTTTCTAAATTGTATGCCATACAGTAATCCTAAAAGATTTTCAAGATTTTATAGCCTGTTTGCATTAGTAGCTTACTTGTAACATGGAAAAAATAATAAAAGATATTAGAAAAAAATTAAGGTCAATTGTTAAATAGGAGAAAGAAGAATCTTTGGGAAGAGTGAGGGATTGGATTTTGAAAGTGTGTAAAAGGTCTACAATAGGCGAAATAATTAAGATGTGATGTGGGAGGTTAGAGGCATCAAAGATGAAGAGAATGGAACTTTGGCTTTTGGTTTATAGGAATAATTTAAAGTTATTTGATAAACGGGAATAGGAGTAGACGGAGATTGACTAATTTAATTGATGGAGTGGAAAGAGATAAAGAAGGAAGTGGGAAGAATTAAGAGAGATGTTTAGTGAACAAGGTTATAAGGAAAAGTAGTTGAGAGCACTTGCAAATAAATCAGTTGAATGTGAACAAGTGAAACTGAACAAATCTGGACGCAAATGAAGGAAGCCTTTGTTAGTAGTGCAAGAGAAGTATGTGGATATGCTAAAGTAGGAAGTAAAAATGTCAATAGTAAGTGGTGGAATGCAGAGGTGATGTAAGTGGTTAAAAGTAAATAGGATTGGTTGAATGTGTTAAAAGCCAATAATGAGGTTTCAAAAGAAAATTGTATGGAAATATATGAGGAGGAAAAAATAAGACTAAAAGCTGAATACATAGGAGGAAAAAAGTAATAAGTGAAAAGTTTGAAAGGAGGAAGAGTGGGGACTTACAAGGAAATAGCATACTCTTTTTGAAGGGAAATGCGAAAGACTAAGATTGAGAGTAAGGTATATACATATACCTTCATAGAATAATGAATAGAGATGGTACTTTCGTGACTGACGAATAGGATGGGAGGACAGTGTGGAGGGAACACTTCAGAAATCTGCATAACATCGGCAGTAATGATGAGGTGGTAGTGAATGTGTGTGGGTTTGATGATATAAGAAGAAATGGGTATTTTGCGAATGAGGTAATTAGCATGGAGGAGGTAATAGGTAGAGTGAGAAAGTTGAAGAATGTTAAATCTGCTGGTATAGATGGAATTACTGGTGAAATGATCAAGAATGGAGGCGAGTTTGTGATTGACTGGATATGGAAGTTATGTAACAAAGCAGTTATGGAGGGTATAGTCCTGAGGGATTGGAGGAGAGCAGTAATATAAGAGTTAAAGAGATAAGGGGAACTAATTCCCCTTTGTTTCCCCTTATCTCTTAACCCTTATATAGGGAGAACTATAGTTCCCTTTATATAAGGGTTAAAGAGATAAGTGGAACTATAAGGGAATTAGTTTTATTGAGTGTTGTAGGGAAGATATATGTTTGTATTTTGGTTGTAAAAGTGCATCCAGTGACTAAGGATCTCATTGGGGAAAAACAAGGTACATTTAGAAGTGGCAGAGGATGTGCTCACATTGAAATAAATGATTAAGAAAATGAGAGAAAAGAGATAAATTGTATTTAGGTTTCAAGGGCTTGCAACAGGCATATGAAAGGATTAATAGGGAAGCTCTGTGGCAGGTGTTAGAGATATATGGTTTTGATGGTAGACTTCTGAATGGAATGAAAAGTATGCATGTTGATAGTGAAGCGTGTGCAAGAATAAATGGAGTTTGGACTGAATGCTTTAATATTAATAGTGGAGTGAGGCAGGGATTTGTTGTCTCCTTGGGTATTTAATTTGTATATAGATGTGGTGATGAATAAATTAGTGTATAAAAGGAGGTGGTTGAAACTATATGTATATAAGGGTAAGGTTGTGGTTGTGGATGAGGAGAGTTTGTGGTGTGAAATCATGTTGGATGATGGGCAATTGTAACAAGTATCTGAGGTTAAATATTTGGGCTATATGTTGGATGAAAAGGGAAAGGATGATACAGAGTGTAGTAGGAAGTTGGGAATGGCAGGAAGGTGGCTGGTGCAATTAAATTTTTGGTGAATACAAAAGGAAGTCTTGACTGCGCTAGAGTTTTACATGATGGTATGTTGTTACCGGTGTTAATGTATAGTAGTGAAACTATGATGTGGAATAAGAGATATAGTTCTAAGGTACTATCTTTTCATATGATTGAGTTTAGGTTACCTAACCTAACAACCTAAAGTAACAAATAATTCAAAATTTACCAGAAACCATGTTCCTTCTATCATATTCGTATGTACATAAATTTTTCAAAATTTACCTGAAACCATGTTCCTTCTATCGTATTCGTATAAGGTACGCAATATATATATATAAAACTACTACCATGCGCCAATCGGCTGCAGCCACTCGGCACGCATAAGCCATGAGTGCGACGTAAGCCAGTCAAGCCAGTTCAGCCATTTCACTACTGGCCACAAAGTAAATCTATGCCTATATATTTAATAAACGTGATGAATTTGAATACGCGAGCAACATTAAAACGGTACGCAAGCAACATGTTGCTCGCGAGCTACGGGTTGGGCACCGCTGCTCTAGAGTATTAAAGCTACCGGATTGAGTTTGAAAATATTTTTTCATATTTAAAGTTTTCAAAAGTATAGAGTCGAGGTCATTTTATCATGATATTTGTTCACATATATCTTTCTATTATTTCTTTGCATAATCATAACGTCGACAAATCAATGGTTGAATTTCCAAGACATTTAAGGTAAGTGGAAGCTCCGCAATACCGGGGAAAAGGAATTTTAAAATACTTTTTTGTTTTATTTCCTTTATATATATATATATATATATATATATATATATATATATATATATATATATATAATATATATATATATATATATATATATAT
>JABUQX010061368.1:0-20504 GCA_015478945.1 Trachelipus rathkii
CCTTAAACTCTTTTCCTTGGTCCAAATCTTCAATCAACTCCACCATTCACATCGTAAGTTCCTAAATCTTTTTATTGAGTACCTAAGTGAAAGAAACCTTACACATTTATAACTACTAACCGTTACGGCAATTTGGTGATAATTGGTTTATGAGCGATACTATCATCATCCATAATCTCAAAAACTACAAATAGGCCACAGGGAAAAGGAAATACATTGGCTGGAAATGCTGGGTCCAATTTTGGGGCGGAAAATGTAAAAAAAATAAAATATAAAATATATATTATATATATAATATATATATATATATATATACTATATATATATATATATTATATATATAAATATATATATATAATATATATATATATAATATTATATATATATATAATAAATCAAAAACTACAATAGCTACAGCGACAAAGAATACATTTTTGGAATCCAGGTAAAAATTTTAGATAGGAAAGATGTTAAAAAAAATAAAAAAATAAAAAATATTTATTGCCTAATATTAAGTAATGTGAACATTTAGAGGAGCCTATTTTTAGAGACCTTTTTAATTGTTTTACGTCGTTAAAATAAACTAGACTTCTATTAAATTGTTGGCTTTTTTATTTTCTTTTACTAAAGAATCACCCCAAGGGTATAGCCGCCACCGATGGGAGGAGTCCGGGGTCTCTCGCCTTTCCGGGAACTACGGGAGGACTAATTTCCCCCCTCCGGGGAGGGTCGTCCGGAACCCGCCCGCTCTGTTGTTATTTGGGTGGTCGCGGGGGTTCCTGCCGCCCTCCCCTACCGGGTGATCGGGAAAAAGCGTTCCCCCCTGTGTTCCCACGTCGGCTCGAGCCCCCTACATTGCCGTGTAATAACCTTTTACAAATAATAATATATATAGGTAATATATATTAGATAATATATATATATAATATATATATAGTTAATATAATATATATATATACTCTATATATAATATATATATAATATATATATAGTATTATATATATATATATTATTATATATATTATGGTCCTGCTCCCTAAAAAATAGCAATATTCATTTTTATTTGATTTATTTATTTTATTTTTTCATTTCCTAACAATTTACAAGGATTCCAAAAGATGTATTCCTTTCTCGCTGTAGCTTATTTGTATGTTTTTGAGATAATGATTTTTTTTTTTTTTTATTTTTTTTTTTTATTTTTTTTTTTTTTAGCAGTTTCCGCAATAAAATTTTGCCAGGATGTCCAACAATGTATTGCCTATTTTTTCCTGTAACTATGTAGTTTGAGATAATGGATCGATGATAGTTGTCGCTCCTAAACCAAATATCACCTAAAAAGTTATTTTGCCACATATCTGCCCCACCCAAAGAAGTTATCAAGTTTCATTTTAAATCTTAAGAATTCCATCATTATTCCTTAATAGGTAGCAATTTGGTATCAGCATCGGCAAAACTTGAAAAACTATACATTTAAGTCCCTGGTTTAAAAATTTTACACATATTGAAGTTAACAGCCACTGTGACCTAAGAAGTCGTTACGGAACGACAACATGTCTCCCATTTCCATTAAACAAATCTCTTATAATCTGAATTAACTATTATTATTATTATTATATTATTATTATTATTATTATTATTATTATTATTATTATTATTATTATTATTATATTATTATATATTATTATTATTTATTATTATTATTATATTATTATTATTAGTTATTATTATTATTAGAAAAGTAAAGTTGAGAGCTAAGGAAATCCAAAAATTATTGATCGCTTAAATATAATTTTTCGGGCGGTTTGAACCCCCCCCCCGTGTCTATCGGCGCTTGTAATATATAGTATAGCCAACTCATTATGGTGGGTGGGTGTTTTTAGAGATAAACCTGAATGGGGTGTGTGTTGTCAGGTAAAAATTGGTTTTAAAGAACCTTGTTGAAAAATGTTTCTTGAAGAAATGTTGATCCACGAATCACCATCTTTAAATGCCTGTTAAAGGCCAATCTTTTGCTTTGCTGTATCTAAATTTAAAAATATAAATTTTTAGTCTTTAATTATGCTAAAGCAAAATCTGTGAATTAGGGTGAATGGTCACGGATACGAACAAACTATTGTCTTCACCACGTATAAGTTATTAATACATTTAAAATCGAATCTACCTTAATACAGCAAATATAATTTTTATTGGAAAATTACTACGTGAAATTAATTTTTTGAATAGTAAAATTGGCTTCAATCATGAAGGCACGATGCTATTTTTAACCCTAGATTTTTAATTTAAACTTCGTATCATCTAATTACAGTTTTCTAATTAATGTAGACAAAAGTCTTTTTAAATATTTTATTATTCTTTTATATCTTTTTATATTATTTTTCAACTTAGAAATTTTTGATATTGATTAAATTAATTGCTTAATTAAATATTTATTTATATGTTTTCTTTATATATTTAAATTTAAATTATTTATCTCTCTGTTGGAGCGGAATGTCAAATCAAAGAGATTTGATGGAAACAGCCCACTAAAAACAGAAAGAAGACAGTGGAACCAGAAAAGGTAAAACAGGAAAGAGGATGAATGATGACCCAAAACCAAGCGGAACTATTTTAACCGATCTAAGATTGAAAGAAAAAGGGAGAGAACTTTAGTTTGTACGAGGAACTTTTTTTTTGTGAAGAAAAAAAAAAGGAAATTTTAATATTAGCAATTAATTTATTGAGAAATGAACAAAAAATTGCGCATTATTTTATATTTTTGAATGAAAATGAAAAAAAAAATTAAATGTTTTTTAATAATTCATCCTATTTATAATTAACTTGAAGTCTAGCAATAACACTCTGAAAATGAATTCATTATAGTGAACATTCTGAAGATATTAAAGATCTTCACTGGCTTTCTAGTTTAAAAGATTTTTGTCTTTCTTTCATTGCACGCGCGGTCCAGGTCTTTACCCGTAGAAAGAGAGGGCCTTCAGCAAGCAGTGAGAAGGGAACAGGCGAAATCACAAAGTTGTTTCAAATTTTTTTTTCACCCGCAAAAGGGGCTTCATTTGAAACTTGTAACTACCGCGCTCAACTTATGTGCAAGAAAGGAGAAAAATTCGTATATATATATACTATATTATATAGTGATATATATATATATATACTTATATATTAGTATATTATATATTAGAAAAAACATATATACACAATAATTTGTTATATAATATTATAAAGAGATTAGGATCAAATTTATATTATTATATATTATTATATATATTATATTGGCATAGGTAGTTGCCTGGCGTATATGTATCAGCGAGCTGTGCTATACTAAGAAATTATTTAAAGCGTTTAACATACCATTTCACTCTAACGTTAAAGGTTTTCTTAGAGAGCACACAACAGTTCAACATAATAACTATGGCGACACTTACCGAAAATCAAAAGAACAACTTCTGGATTGGACAAAAGAAATTCATTTACCTCTCTTAAAAAAAGTACAAAATTCATGCAGTTCAATAATGACAAAATTAGGATATCAATCTGTGACATCTTTAAAAAAACTTGGTGTTGACAATGTACTTTCTGATCTTTCTCTTTCAAAAAATGACAAAATTTTTTATTAAGAGTTGTCAAAATTTACGTCAATTTTTATTTCCAGAAAATAAATCTTTTGTTCCTTACGTTTTTCTTAATACATTCCTAATTATTACTAACCTTCATGTAAAACCTCAAATATTTCGAAATCTGTAATCACGAGCCAATTAGTTATAAGTTTAATCATCTTCAAAATGCTATGCTTATTAATTGAAAGATTTTTTCAAAAACATCGTTGAAAGTTTTTCAAGCAAATTTGGAAGTTGCAACACTACTTCTGGTTTCTGTTAGTGAAAAAATGTCAATTTCACAAGTCAGGATCAATGTAAAATATAAAGACAGTTGCAACAAAGCAGCTGCAACTCAATTTTTTGATGACCTTTCAAAATATTAAGAGAAAGTTTGTTGTTTAAGAGGAGAATTGTTGAATGGATGTTAGGTTAAAAGAAAAGGAAACGGCTACGTATTTAAGAATTTTGTAAATAAATTTAATTATACAGTCACATTTGTATTGTTAAGGATATATTTAAGCATTTTATTCACTCTAACAACTAACAACGTGCACTGCAGAAAAATATGCAGAGGTGATGATGTGGAGGAGTTTCGAATGCACTTTCATCATTCTACAGGAAGAAGAAAAAGAACATAAATAATCGCTATATAATTAAGGAGTTATTCAATTATAGTTTATTATATATAATTAATATATTATAATATATATATATTATAAATATATATTATAATATATATATAATATAGTATATATATATATATAATTATTATATTTATATATAAATAATATATATATATAATATATATATTATAGATACTCCTATAGTAATATATATATATATATATATTATTATATATTTAATCTATATAATATATATATTATAGATATTATATATATATATATATAATATTATTATATATATATAATATATATTAATATATATAATATATTAATTTATAATATAATATAATAATATTAATATATATTATATACCGTATATAATATAAATTAAGAGATATCAGACAGGATATTTACAAGGTAGAGATGGAATAGCACAACAGACAATTCTGACCAGAAATCGGTCATCGATTATATCATTATTATTCATAGATAGGAAGAAGTAAAAATAGCAAAATGTAAAGGGTATTCCGGAAGTTTTAGTCTTGGACTCATGATCACAGATTTGTTTGGTGAGGATTTAAGGCAATGAAGGCGGAGAGGTTGCCAGGCTTGGGAGAAAAAGAGCTTGTATTTAATGGAGGTACTGAAAGGAAGCAGGAAAAAGGCAGAATATGGAAAGAAAGAATTGAAATGTAACATGACAGATGATGAATAGCGGAGATAGTGGAAAAATGAATTTCGGATGTAGTGGAATGAAAGCAGCAAGCAGGAAACCCTCGGAAAGATGGGAGGAGGAAGCGAAAAAAAGACATAACGCATGGTGGACAATGAGAGGATAGAGGAGTTGTGAAGGGAAAGACTTAGTAAAAATGAAGAGTGGCTAGAGACAGAACGGTTCAGTTCAAGAGACTCTAGTATGTTGGTGCAGAACACGGTATGGGAGTGTGAAAGAAAGAGAAGGGGAGGCAGCAAAATTGTAGCGGAGGAGCCGAGGGAGGACGTGAAGGGAGGAAGGAAGAAAATCTCGATTAGCAAAGACTTATCGGGGATCAAAGAAAAAGTAGCGAGCATAAGATGACAGGGAGAATTTGTTTATAACGAAACGGAAGAATATAAATAAGAAGATGGAACGGAATATTTTTGGAAAACTTCTGGGTGGAGGGGTCAGGGAATGGGAGGAGGAAGGGAGGAGAAGTGAGACAGGGGAGGAGCAGGGGTACTCTAACCAGGGAAGAGCCTGGGGGGGCTTAATGAAAATGACAATGGAAGGGCGCAGTGGGAGAAGTATGGAATTGCCCATAGAATTAATAAAAGAGGGGAGGAGAGGGTGTGAAGGAAAGCAGTGGTTGAAGTTTTAACAAGTGCTGGAAAGAGAAGTGGAGGTTAAGAGGGATGGGAAAACCCAATAATTATAACCAAATATATAGAAAGAGGAGAATAGTGGGTGAATGTAATAATTACAGAGGTATTTCGTCATTGGAACATCTGGCAAAAAGTATAACAAAAGAGATACTTGAAAGAGAGTGAGGGAAATTGTGGACCAGACTATGAGAGAGGAGCAAAGTCACGGTTAACAGGGCGAAAGATAGAAGCACACAGTACTTTTGTTCGCCCTGAAAACTGATAAGAGAAAAAGATAATAGGAATGCAACAAAAAGGCATACTTGCAATTTATAGATTGAGAAAATAGGCTTTCGATTCGGTTACATAGGAAGAAATTGTTTCTAAGGTTTTAAGAGAGAGATTACGGGTCGTGGATTACTTAAGAAAGGCTTTGGGAAGTATGAGCCAAAATGACAAATGTTAAGGTTTTCAAAAGCAATATATTGTTGGAATGGGTTTGGAGGATGGGAGCTGGGTTAAGCAGGGAAGTGTAATTGTCCACAATATCTGTTTGATAGTATTTTGGATGTAAGTTAATTAGGACAGTGGAAGGAAGGAAGTGGGGCCTTTGATGGAGTGTGATGGACTTTGCGGATGATCTGGCATGCTGGAAAGTGAAGACGGAGATACTGAGGAGGGTGGTTTGGATTATTGAATAGTAAAACTGAAGAAGCGCTGTTGATGAACGTAGAAATAAAACAGAAATTATGATGGTTAGAAGAGAGGAGGGAGAAGAGTTGGTGGTGGAGGTGGATGGTGTGGTTATATTAAAAACGTATAGAAATACAAGTATTGGGGGGAATGTTTTGGTAGAAGAGGGAGGAAGTGGACATATGGGGCTTGCGAGCAGAATTGATAAGTACGGGAAAACAGTTAGAGCTTTGTATCCTATCATAAGGGATAAAGGAAAATTGGAGGGAGGATAGAGAACAATTTTTCGAGAGCATTTTATTAAACCGGTTCTTTCTAGTAATGGGGCGGAACATGGAGTATAGACAACAAGAGAGGAGATAAGAGATACAGACCCTGCATAAATGAATGTATTGAGAGCATGGCCGGAAAGCCCAGGAAGGACAGAATGAGAAACGAAAGAATATTGAAGATTCGTAGTATTAAATATGTTCTTTAAAATAGTAGATGTAGCAGAACTAAGGTGATGGGGACATTTGGAAAGGAATGAGCGTGCAGGGTGGGCCAGGAAGGAGTGGGGACTGGAGGAACCGGAAGGAAGGCAAGACAAGAGGAAGAAACCAGGAAGAATGGAAGGAACACAGTAAGAAGATATTCGCTTGGAAGACAATCAAATCAGGACAGTAGTAGGAGAGTTTTGGACACCGAAAAACCACACCCAAAAAACCCACCAATCGAAAACACATCGAAAAAACACCACCCAAGAAAACCCACCTGAACTATTTTTTACTGCCTTGAACTTTTTGACTTCACTTTTTTATGGCTTGACTTTTTTTGGCCCAATTTTACCTGCGTTGAACTAAGTACCTTGAACCTTTTTTATAGGATAGCATGAAGATTCTAGATGCTACTACCAAACCCTTTGTCTTTCCATGTGTCATTTTTAGCCCAACCAAAATATTTTTGAGAACCCTAATTTTTTTGCGAACCTTTTTTTAAGAAACCATATTTTGAAGAACCTAATTTTTTGACAGAACCCTGAATTTTTTGAGACTAAATTTTTTGGCACCTAAATTATTTTGCACCTTCGAAGAAGGTTGCAGCAAACGGTTGCGTCAGACAACCGTATGTACGTACCCACCCTAATTTTTTCGAACAAAGGTCATTTTTTGCTCACGGTAATTTTAGGCTACCTTTGAATCTTCCGTGGTCATTTTTTTGCCCACGCTAATTTGGTTATACCACTCGTGGGCCACCGTCAACATATTTCGTTCTAAATTGTACGCAATGTTTATGGAACTACTAAACTTGAACACTACACACGTGCGCGAAGCGCACCACACCGACACACACAACACACAACACCACAACACAACACCCACTATACACTTTACAGACATTCACTTTATGCATTACTTTACCCATAGACACTTAACATTTACCCTTATCCGACGTGCGCGTGGCAACCACATACACCCCTTGGACAGATACATGGGTCAATTTTTGCAACGGGTTAATTTTTTGTCCTTCCTTAAGGGACTTAGCCCTTTTTTGATGTCATACCTTGTTTTGACAATGATATTAGACTTGAACTTTTGTATATAACGGTACAATTTTAGACCCACGTCTAAACTTGAATGGATTATGATGGTTTCCAATCACCGTAAGAGTCACCTAAGCGATGGAATCTATTATGTATCTAATGAGTATTCTTGAGTGCAGGTGAGTGCCAGGTTGAGTGCAGTGAGTGCCAATGAAGTGCCAATGAGTGAGCCACGTGAGTGCAATGAGTGAAATGAGTGCCAATGTGCCAAGTGAGTGCCAATGAATAGGCAACATGAGTGGCCACTTTTTTCAAGCTTTTCTAGCCTCCCCTGAGCTAGAATAGCCCTAATATGGGTGTCTAACCCTAGGTAATAAGTATGAGGAATGATTAGAGTGTATATTAAAACTTGCTAGATGCATTTCCTAACTATGAAGTTTAGTATTTTTCCTACACTTATACAATATGACACTTATAAGCGCTTACACTCTAATAGCCACTATACATTAATCCTATTACCTTCACTAACACAACAAAACACAGATACCTAACACACTCGAATATTTTGAAATGCCTCATATTGAATGCTTAACATATTGAATGCATCAGCTTAATGCTCAGCAGTTGATGACCTCAATTTTGGGTTGCCCATCATATTTGTCTTGACTCATCTTTGATGACGTCATCTAATTTGATACAACCTATATTGATTAGATTCATCTTGATGACTTCAATTTTTGTACTACTCTAGATCATAAAGCTAACCACAAGGGCTCAGCGTGAGCCTCGCAAGCAAAGACAGCCAATCGCGCCAGAGGCGCAATTTATTTCCGCGGTACACCGCGCCAGGAGCGCCCGCAGCGCAATAATTTTCACGCGTACCCGCCGTCGCGTGCGCCCGCAGGAGCAATATTCCTGCGGGAATGAAAATATATATATAAATAATAGTTCTATTCATTTTTTTTTCATACTTAAACAATTTCAAAGAATTTCTTTTAAATCATACTTACATTCATTTCTAAATATTTTCATATTAAACATTTTTTTATTAAAACATTTTCGTGAACATAAAACTGTAACTCGTTACAGACCTATTCAAATTACAAAATATTATATTAAACATTATTTTATTACTTAATATTTTTACTTAATACATAATTTTAATTTTATAATTTTTTGGTGAAATTGTTATTGTAAGAAGAAAAAGCCAAAGTGTCGGATATAAAATAATATCAAATTATTTATTTTACTACAATTTTAATTAAAATTATTACTAAAAATTAACATAATATACGTGGCATTTGTTCTGTTCATAAAAATAATAGTGCCTTTTCCAACTGACAGGAGGGGGGGTTTATGCTTTTGTATAATTCTGTATTTACTGCTTTTAACTCTTGTTATTACTGCTTTTCACTTTCTGCTTTACTGCTTTAACTTCTGCTTTACTGCTTTAAACTTTCTAGCATTTCTGTTTAACTAATTCTTGCTTTTTTTACTGTTTTAAACTTTCTGCTTTACTGTTTTTGGAACTTTCTGCTTTCTGTTTTATCCAATGTTTTAACTGCTTTAATCTATATCTATATTAATACATTAACATAATTAAGGTAAATAGTAAATCAATAGAGGTGTTATTACCAAACACCTAGGGGATTAGTTAAATGACTTTTGTTTACTGTTTTTTACTGCTATTATCTATCTGCTTCTACTGCTTTTAAACTCTCTGTTTTTCTGTTTAAAAACTATCTGCTTTCCTGCTTTAACTTTCTGCTTACTGCTTTAACTTTCTGTTTACTGCTTTAACTTTTCCTGCTTTACATGCTCTTAACCAAATAGAAAACATTAAAGTCCATTAAGCATTTCTTTTATTTTTGTTTTTATACTTTTATTTTCTTTTTATTTTATTTTTATTATTTTTTATTTTAATTTATTATTTTAATTTTATTTAATATTTTAATTTTTATTCTTTTTATTCTTTTTAATTTTATTTTTATTTTACTTTTATTATTATTTTATTTGTGTTTTAATCTTTTTTAATTTTTATTCTTTTTATTCCTTATATATTGCAAAATTTTTATTTTACTTTTTATTAATTAATTTATTTGTTTTAAATATTTTAATATTTATCTTTTTTTCTGTTTATTTTAATTTTTACTTATTTTTACTTTTATTATTATTTTATTTTTATTATTTTATTTATGTAATACTTAGTGTTATTTTCTTCATGCATATTGTTATTATTTTTAGAACAACACACATACACACACACATTACACTTATAAACACAATTCAATATGACCTTATACACCATTTCACTATGAAACTTTAATTTTACCCATAGCACTTAATTTGCCCTTTATACCACAGACAACACAGAATTTACTTACACAAGATTTACTTACAACATAACACACAGATTTAACTTTACACTCAAACACAGATTTATTACACCACACCACCAGATTTACTATACACCACAGATTTCTTACACTTATCACAACAGATTTACTTACAACTCAACAACAACAAGATTACTTATAAATCCACTAAATAATCAGATTACTTTACCCAGATTTACTATACACACAAGATTTACTTAAGTCCCACACAGATTATACTTACACCAACCACACACCACAATCCTACCGGCACACCTCATTACCCCAACACACACGGACGACACTCACTTATCACCAACATAGCTATACATTCACTACTTGTACAATATAAGGTCTAATTTTATTATAAACATTTTAAATGTATTTATTAAAACCGTACATTTAATATTCTATTATCAATATGAACTAATTATTTACAATTCTTAAAATGTTCTCAATAATAAATCATTCATTTATTTCTGAACACACAAAGAAATTTATTAATAATTTTTAATCACTCTCTTTTTGTTTATAAATTTTTAACTATAAAGATTTTAAAATAATTTTAGTAAAATTTATATGAAAATTTAATTAAAACATATTTTACGTACTTAAAAAGCAATAAATCAGAAAAATCAGTATAACACTAGCCCTACTCTAACAAGTATGCAGTTTTGTTTTTTATTTGAATTACTGTTCATCATCTTTCGATGTAATAAGTAACATAACATATAACAAATAAGCATTTTCTTATTGCTAACACTACTGTATTTTATTATTATCATCTAAAAGTTTTTATTAAATTATAACAATTATCACTTACATTTATATTATTCGCTCGATGGTATAAACTAAAATATTTAGTTTTTTTTAAATAAATTTTGGGATTTTCTTTGTATTATATATCTATGTAAATTGGTCAACCGAGAAAACACCAACCCGCATCGTTACAGATACGAAACTGATCTTTTTCTGTAAAATGTGGTGCAATAAATACGTTAGGTATAATAATGAAAACCAAACTGATTAATACTAATTTAGCTTAAGTGTTATAATATGAGAGAGGTAGTTTGTATCCTGTACGAAGTGGGGTTGTTGTGTTTCTCGATGTTAGGATTTGTCAATGTTACATAGATACATAATAAAAAAAATACAAATTAATTTTAAAAAACTTTTGAATATTTTTTAGATTTAAACATCGATGCGAATATATTAACTTATAAAATATTGTTTAATTTTTAAATAAACTTAGAATGATTTATAATAAATACATTGTTATGTTTTAGCAGAGAGAACTCTATTTTGTATATTTCTTATTATTAATTACATCGCTAAAGATGATGTAAGAAGTAAGTCCAAAAAAAAAACGTAGGATAAGCTTGGTGTATTAAGAGGGGATGCTAGGGGCCTGACTATTACTGGAGTTTTCTGATTTTTGCTTTAAGGTTCGTAAATATAATGTTTTTTAATAGTATTACTTAACTTTTTAAAATTAATTTAATGAGTAATATTGTTTATAAAATTTAATAAACACTAATATAATTATTAGAATTATTAGTAAATTCTTTTCAGATAATAATTGAATTACTAATAGAAATTTTAATTAACATAGAATAATTTTAATTATATTTGAATGAGTAATAATAACGAGGAGTGTTTAATTTAAACCTAAAATAGTTTTTAATAAATTTATCGTTTATTATGTGTAAGTGAAGTGTGCCGTGTGATAGGGGTGTGTAGTGATGATTGAGTGTGTGTGTGGTGTGTAAGTGAGTGTGCGTGTGTGTTGTGTTGTTTGTTGTGAGTGTAAGTACATTAGTGTGTGACTCTGTAAAAGTATTTCTGTGTGTGACTACTTAAAAAAAAAATATTCCTTGTGTGTAAGTAATCTGATATGTGTGTATAAGTAAAGTCTGTGTGTGACGGTAAGTTATAATCTGGTGAGTGTAAGTAATTTCTGTGTGTGTAGTAATCTGTGTGTGTGTGTGGTGTAGTAATCTGTGTGGTGAGTGTAAGTAATCGTGTGAGTGTAAGATTAAATCTGTTGTAAGTAATCTGGGTGTGTGTGGTGTATAAGTGAAATGTAAGGTGATATATGGGGTAAATGTAAGTGGCCAAATAGTGAATGTGTGGTATTAAGTGATAATAAGTGAGAGTGTGATATAGTTAAGTTAAGTGTGTGTGGTGTATGTGTGTGTGTTCTAAAATAATAATACAATAGGCATGAAGTAAATAAACTAAGTTCTGCAATAAGAACAAAATTAGAAGAAAAGTAAAATTTTAAAAGAAAAATAAAAGAATAAAAGAAAAAAAAATAAAAAAGTAATTAAATAGTTAAATAATAATTAAGGAAATCATAAAATAAAACGTTAATAAAAAAAAAATGTAAATAAAATATATAAATTTTAAAAGAACGTATCATAATGTTAAAAGTAACTAAAATAAAAAATAAAAGAATTAAAGAATAAAATAAAAAGTATTAAACAAATAAAAATATAATCAAAAGTATAATGATAAAACTGGAATAAAAGAGAACATAATTAAGAAAAATAAAAGAAACATAATGGTAATGAAGCTCTTATTGAGAAAGGTAGAGCAGAAAGTTAATAGCAGTAAGCAGATAGTTAAAGCAGTAAAGCTATGGTGTGAAGCAGTAAAGCGATAGAGCAGTAAAACAGTAGAAGTTAAAGCAGTAAAGCTAGATAGTCTATTAGTCAGTAAAACAGCTAACAAAAGCTAGCTATCCGGCTATGTGTGAGTTTAAGGATAATACACATCTTTTGATTACTGACTTACTGCTTTAAGGATAATATATGTTAATAAATAATAGTAACACTGTTTAGTTTAAAACAGTAAAGTATGAAAGTTAAAACATAGTAAAGCAGAAAGTTAAGAGTAGCTTAAAGTTTAACAGTGTATAGAAGTAAAGCAGATAAATCAAAAAGTTAAAGCAGTAAACAGAGTTTTAAAGCGTAAAGACAAGAGGTTTAGCAGAACAAGTAAACAAGCATACTAAATCCCCACATGTTTAGGTACCCCTCTATTGATTTTATGATTTACTGCTTTAAGGTATGTGATGTTAATGTTTTTAGTAAATACATTAACCAGTAATAAATGACTTGTATATTATACATTTGGCTTTCGGTGACATACATTTAAAATTTAATTAAAAGTTATAAGTAAAAAGGTTTAAAGTAAAATAATATAAAATATTATGTGGTTATAAATATTATGATCAACGAGTTACAGTTTTATGTTCACGAAAAATGTTTTTAATAAAATGTTTAAGTATGAAATAAATGAATGACTCATAGTGATGGTAACGAATTGTATTGGCTGTACAGTTTGATATCATATATTTATATTAGTACTATTATAATATAATATTTTTCATTTCCCGGGAATGAGTTGCGCTGCGGCGCCACGCGAACGGGAGGTAACGCGAATATTGCGCCTGCGGGCGCTTCTGCGGGCGGTGGTAGCAGAAAATTAATTGAACGCCTGCGGTGAGCGGGAATTGGCTTGTCTTTGGCGCGGAGGGGCTAATCACGCTGAGCCTGATATGGTTTGCTTTGATATAGGTAGCATGATGAGATTTATATATATAGTAATCTCAATTAGATAGTATCAAAGAAGTGAAGTACCAAGATGAGTTCATCAAAGGTCAACAAATTGAGGCCCATCAATGCTGAGGCATTAAATGCTGAGGCTTTGAAGCTGAGGAGTCAAGTAAGCAGTGTATGTCATCACAAGTATCGAGTGATGTGGTGTATCTGTGGTGAGGTGTGTTGTGGAGTGTCAGTGTATACGGAAAAAGTGATTGGAGAGTGTAAACGCTTTATAAGTGTCATAAGGTGTGTATAAGTGGTTTAGAAAATGATCATATATAAGTAGGAAGCATCCTAGCAGTTGTAAAATTATACCCATATCGATTTCCTCATACTACTTCATAGGCTAGGGGTAACACACAGTTGGGTTCTAGGCTCAGAGGAAGTTGTTAGAAAAGCGTGTGAAAATGGCGAACTCAGTTTTGGCACTATGTGGGTGCTGGAATATGTGGGCACCTCACTTGGCACTCATTGGCATCTCACTTGGCCTCTATTGGCCTCACCTTGGAACTCACTTGCACTACTGGCATCTGGTCATAGAAATACTCATGAACATTAATAGATAATATCCTAGTATTTCTTACGGTGATTGGGAACCATATACCAATCAAGTTAAGCGTCCGGGTCAAAATTTGGTACCGTAAATACAAAGGTCAGTTGAAGGTCAAAAGGTTAGATCAAAAAAGGCTAAGTCCCTAAGGAAGGACAAAAAATTCGTGTAAAATTGACCCATGGGGTATCTTATAAGGGTTGTGTGTGTGCGCTGATTCCGGAATATGGTAAATGTAAGTGTTATGGTAATGTAGTGTCATAGTGAATGTTGTATAAGTGGTGTGTGTGTGTGTGGTGTGTGGTGTGTGTGTGTGTGTGTGTGTGTGTGTGTGCCGCGCTTGCTTGCTTGCGAACGGTGTTCAAGTTAGGGTAGGTTCATACATGCGTAAAGTTAGGAACGAATATGGTGACGGGTGGGGGCGGGTGGTA
The DNA here is from genome assembly GCA_015478945.1 of Trachelipus rathkii. NCBI lineage: Eukaryota > Metazoa > Arthropoda > Malacostraca > Isopoda > Trachelipodidae > Trachelipus > Trachelipus rathkii. The sequence continues at coordinate 14,737 of JABUQX010061368.1, forward strand.
AAAATTAAGCGTGGGCAAAATGACCAGGAAGATCAAAGGGTAGTCAAAAATTACGTGGGAAAATTACGCGTGTTCGAAAAATTAGGTGGGTAAGTACAACGTTGCGTGACGCAACGTTTATTTTGGCGGCAAACCCTTCTTCGATGGGTTGCAAAAATTATATCAGACCCAAAAATGTAGGGTTTTAAAAAATCAGGGTTTATCAAAAAATTTAGGGTTCTATAAAAGTCTCGTAAACAATTAGGTTCTTCAAAAGAGTTAGGTGGTCTTCAAAATACGTGGGCCAGAAATGGACAAACACATGGAAGACCAAAGGGTTTGTCGAAAAAGGTAAAAGGCAAAAAGGTCAAGCCCAAAGGTAAGAAGGCAGGTAAAAAATTTGGAGGCCAAAAAGGTCAAGAGCCATCAAAAAAGTGAAGGTAAAAAAAGAGTCAAGGGCAGGTAAAAAAAGGTCAGGTGGGTTTTTTTGGTGGATTTTTTGGGGTGGGTTTTTCGGTGTCCAATATAGCTCTCCTAATTACTAATATGCATCTATGATTCAGAGACTTGATCAAGCACGTGTTGGAATAGAAAGGGAGTGGGAGAAGAGTTTTGGCCGTGCTTGACAGGCTCATAATTGAGCCTTCCTGGGAGGGATGTAAGAATGTATAGAAAATAGTAAGATTTAATTATTATATATTGTATATTATATAATATATTATAATATTATATATATATTATATATAAAATATATATTATATATTATAATATCTTATATAATATATATAATTATATATTTATATAATCTTATATATAAATATAATAATATATAGTATATTCTATTATCTAATTATATTACACTATATTTATGAATTCTTATATATTATATTATTATATTATATAATAATATATATCTTATATACAGATATATTATTATTATATCAATATTATATATATATATTTATATATATAATATTAATTATTATAATTAATATATATTTTAATATATTATATAGTATTAATATATAATATATAATAATATATATATATAAATATATTTAGTGATGGGAAGATTAATCGGAATCGGCATCGGATGAAGGAATGGTTTTGTTTTTTTCAGGAATGGAATCGGAATCGAATCGATAAAATTGTACGAGTTTCCTCTTGGAGAATTCTTTTGGCATACAATCTGAAAATAAATTTTTATCCGATCTTTATTATTTCGAAGTCTGCCTTATTTCATTATTAATTAAGTTTTTCCTTATTCTTATTTTTCGAAAAGAAAATGGATTGAGTGGGTGAACCATCTTTACGTATAGAGCCTAAGATATCATGTTAAGATTTTCAGACAGTCATTTGGCAATGTTTCGTTAGTCATGTTATGTAATGTTTTGATAATTATAAATACCGTGAACATGGTAAGGTGAGACAGCTGAATAATTTGCCTTGTAGTTTTTGTAAAAATTGGGAGCTATTGAATATATGCTATCCTTCGATTAAATCACTTCTCGTATCTACAACGCATCTTAAATATAAGTGATATTGTCCTTCAAATGTTTATGGAAGAATCTAATTATAATTCATGCTATAAAGTAAAGAGGATAACGCACCTAATATGGATGCAAGGAGTTACACAAGCAGCGGATTAAAGGACATTTACAATGTTTTTTAACAACTCTATTTGAGGTGGGTTTCTTTTGTGACTGTTTGTGTACGAGAAGTGAATAAATTAATTCCATATGCAACAATCGTAGGTCATTTTAATCATTCACTCGCCTTAAGCTATTGTCAAGTATGAAGCATATACTAAGAATTTTATTCAGAGAATAATACAAATCAGATTGTAATAGCCGTAGTCATAATGCTGTTCAAAAATTATTTGTAACAAAAGCCGAGGCTACATTTCATAATTGCTCGTATTTCATATTGCAGTGATGCTTAGAAACAACGGAAAGTTCTTTGAAAATTCTAAAAATACTTATTTGTTGATTGTACAAATTTATTGAGCACAAGGAATCAATGGCATCGGCAATCCCCAATATGAAAGTGATTTGCAGTTTTTTTTGAAAGAGTCATAAAAAAGGACTATTTGAGGGAACTTGAGGTCTAACAGTATCAGTATTGAAAAATTCAGTAAAAAAATAATTCGACAAAGTATTACTTTATTACGTGATAAAGATTTTATTCTTATATATTATTGATTAGATTTTTATTATTAAATATTATTATTATTATTCAGATTGAAATTGGTATTTAAAGTTTTCTTATTTGTTAACTAAGTTTTTTTTTTTTTTGTTTATGGAATATGTTCTTTAGTTTTTATACATAGTTTTGAACTACTTTAAATTGTTTATGATGATAAAGCAGTATTGTTATTGAAGGCCACCAATTTTAAATTTGAAATTAATTTTAGGAACGTATCAATAAATTTTAATGGTTCTTCTCAAAATTCTGAATTCTAATAAAATTTTTAATTATATGTTGAAATTCAAAAAAGATTATTTAAATAAATAAAAGAATCTGTTGTACTTTTGTTACTTTTCACAAGAATTTAAAGGTACATTTTTAGAGTTTTATGAAATTTAAATTTGCAGGATATAAGTTTTTTGTTTGAGGGATAGATTGGCGAATTAATTTTAAGTGCAATCTGTTTATATGAATAAACTTAGAGGTGTGTTAGTTTTAAGGAATATTTATATATTGACGAAAGAAGGTCGTGTTAGAGAGTTGTATGGTGTGAAGAATAAATGAGAGAATAAACGATAGTGTTTACAAATTGTTTGGACATCTGGAAAGGATGGATGATAGTCCGCTAGTTAAGGGGATGTATAGTGATGAGTTTGTTGGGAATCCGACCGACTGGGAGGCTGAAGTAAAAGTGGATTGAGTTGGCAAAGAAATTTGATGGGAATGTGGTAGAGGCGAGAAGATGCATAATAGGAGTGAATGGCTGAGTTTTGAGGTGGGTATGGTTGTGGGCTACTTGGTCTAAGGGATGAACCCTACATTGGCGAGATACCACAATAAGAGTCTGTGGCAGTCTCGCGAAGCCCAAGGGTGATTTTTTTTTTACTGCGGCGATCTCTCACGTAAGGGTATAGAGGTGACGGTAGGGGGGCTTCTTTTCTTTCGACTTGTCATGTTCATCAACTATTTTTCAATTTCCGGTGTATGTTGCACACTTACCCCTAATCTGGAGAAAGGAGGTAGATGAGATGTATGAAAGCTAGAGTCACAAATTTGAAATGGTAGTAGTGCGTGTTTCGCACGCAGGTGCGACAACCGAAAACCGCGGCTCAAAGAAAACTGATATAAAATTGGTATCTTTCAAGGTTAAAAACTACCCTTGGTAAAAAAAATTCCCCCTATGAACTATTTTATTCTTGTTTAATAGGGTAGGGGCACCATTGTAAAAGAATGTTTGAATGTGACAGTTAAATAAGAAGGCAGTAAGAAAGATTTTGAAAGTAAGTCCAGTTAGCCTATGTCTGGTAAAAGTTTTGAAAAAGTTACTAAAATATCATGACATTTAGATAAGAAACTGTGACTCTCCGCATTGTTTTAGAAAAGGTAGATTGTTTCAGACAAGCCTTTCAGTTATAATTGTGCGATAGTTTGATTCTATGTTAATTTTGGTGTGCGCAGATATAACAACAGACGTTATAATAGAAATCTTTATTCTTAAATTTTTTTCTTTGCGAAGTTGATTAAAATCGTTTGTTAGGTAACCTTTCTTAATGTTAGGTTTATTTAAGAGGTATTTTTAATTTGGTATTAACGAGATCTTTGACCTTTAGGTACCATGAAAATTAAACCATTTAGGCTTGATAAGGGAAAATTAGTTGATTAGCTATACAAACCAGTAGGTGGATTACTTGAGAGAACTAGTACAATATTCCCCATTCTCCCACTTTTCAGATTAACCGACAACCTGAACTAGTTTAGAAGAGACTGGGGTTATTTATATTCAAACTAGAAGATTTTCGGTGTAGCCTTTTATATGTACTGTTGAACCAGATTTATTATAAAAGTAATTTAAAGTCGGACGAGAAATTTAAAATTTTTTTGAGCCGGATATTCTAGTGATGAAGCCAGCCGGCAAATTTTTTTACGGCAACGCAGCCTTCCTTGTATATATATATATACGTAATGTGGTTGATCGCGCATGGGTGAAGTTCACCTATTTTATTTCTATAATAAGCATTGTTCTTTATAGTCTTCATCCTTGTATGAATTGACTTTGAAATCCCTTGATAATGTGGTAGTGGAAGTAAGAGATAAATCTTATTCGATTATTTTGCACCACTATATTTATGGGGAAACTTTAAAACACAATTTCCAAAACGAAGTTTCCTTCTTAGATTGAACCGAATTCGGATTTTAGTGCATAAAAATTATTCAAAAATGAAGTTAAAATGGTAAATCATAGTATATACTGTGCTAGCTGGCGATATTTTAATTTAGTCTATCTAGTGTTTGACAAACTTTCAAAAGTTCGCAAAAAAAAAAAAAAAAAAATTAAGTAAACTACTATAAAATTTGCGGTAGTAAATCGTTGCAATTGTTGAGTGCAAATACTGCTCACAAAACTAGTCGTATAAGGCAATTTAGTTCTTCCTAGCAAATCCTTAATTTGCTACTTTATCTCTGAATATTTTCCCTCTGCATAGTATATTATCTTCACTAAGATCGGATAGTTTAGAGAGCTCTCGAAACGGGCGCTTGTCTTGGTTTTGAACATTCAATAGCCTGAAAGGATGGCATAAGCCCTTAACCAGTAAGGTCCTCTCTGAAACCATAATAAAAACCCCTATGATCATTAGACCACTTGATGGACTATTTTGATAGAATAGAAATCCTAGCAGATTGCATATCTGCATGAAGCATTCTTTATTGTCTTTTTCTAACTTATTTTTATCTGCTATAGTAGAAATTTTTGAAGAGTGGTTACATAAATAATCGTATTAAAACTATATCAATCTTTATATATTTATTCACTTTGGTCAGCCTCAATTGTACTGGTGCGAGCTTTACAAATTAACTTATTCACTTCAGTCTACGTACAAACATTTCTTTTTGGTAAAGATTCCTTACTCGCCTCTTTCCCCCCATTAGTTTTTTCTTTCATATACCCTTTTGTATACCTATTTAATCTCAACCAATTAAAAAAAAAAAATTCCTCACTTCTAGTTGTTTCTAAAAGGTAATTGTTTATGGCTTAACCCCCGTCCCCTTGAAAAAGGTTTCTATCTTAAATTTTCATTTGAGCAAAAACATTACTTCACATCATGGTTGTGGAATTGGAGTTGCAGAGTGGATTGGAATTTCGAGTTTGGTTTGAAAGTTGCATCTTCCTAAATCAGAATAGAAACTAGTCTGATTAATTATCTATGACACCTTCCACATACCAGCTTCCCATACAATAGTTTTAAAATATTTTGTAAACCGTTAGATTACTTTCTTTATAACCTATTTTGGCTTACAATATGTTTTGACCAGTAAGTTTAAAAACAATGTAAAATCATGTTTATTAATGAAGTATAAATATTAATTTAAAATGTTGAAATGTCCAACATCGGAAATATGTCGAACACTGATACATGACATTGAGAGTATTTATATTGACATTGCCCATGAACCTTTCCATGTTTTTCAGCTTCCAAAAATTCTCTGTATTCTTCGTGTATGCTGTCACCAAGATTATCTTCCTCTAATTCTTTGGGATGAAAAGATGGCCTGAAATTAAAATACATAATTTGCATTATTATTCATTTGTATATTTCATAGTT
>JABUQX010061369.1:0-15000 GCA_015478945.1 Trachelipus rathkii
CAGGGTGGCCGCCAAAAAGTTCGGTTATAGTCGTTAGTAAAACCAACAATAATTTTTGTTTCTTAGTTTCACTTTTTGTTTTATTGTTTTTCTATCGTTTTTATGGGGGAATCTCACGTGAATTGTGGGTACTCGCTCCGCCAACCTCTCTCTTCTTCCACCCACTCCCCTTCTCTTTAGTAGTATTAGATTTTTTTTCTGTTTTTGACTTCAGATAGTTAGTATTGATTTATTTTATTCCCGCCCCACACCTCCCCCGGGTTATGAATAGATTTATTAATCACCCCTTTTTTTTTTCGCACACATTAAATAGTAACCATGCTATATCTTTTCTAATTTTATTATAAATTTTTTCCAGAAAAACAAAATTTGAGTTTTATGTTCCTTTATTAGAAAGATCCACAAGAATACAAGAAATATTTATCATGGTTAAAATGTATAGTGAAAATAAAAGGGCCTCCCCCCCCATCAGAATTATATATAACTTAAGTGCTAAATTGCTTATGTATTTCTATTATTGACATATTCATTTGTGCATTCTTTAATATAATTTCTTTTTTTGGAAACGAGGTTTTCCGCCACATAATCAAGACGAATAAAAAACCGTTTGAAATGAAAACCTTTTAAGTTGGTTCATTATATCATGTCTCTTAATTGTTTTTTTCTATCTTGTATCGTTTTTTTTTTTTATTATAAGTTAAAAGTACCATTACATTTGGTTTTTGTCGTTTGATGACAATCCACTTTAATCCCTTATCTTTTTCCCAATCAAAAATATGAAAAATCCAGAATCCAATCTCTCTTATTTTCATCCAAACACGAGGTTATTGCTTTTATAGTTTAATTGTTTATTCCGGACAGTATATTATATCTTTTGCCTAATCTCATCAGTTTTTATGCTTCCAAAAAATATTCCCGTTTTTGTATTTTTTTCACTTTTCAGCAAAACCGATATGATAGAAAATTAGAAAACCCGAGCGAGATTTTTTAGTTATTAATTATTTTTGCCTTGGACACTATTAATTTTATCCAAGGAAATCGTTATTCTCATATCTTTAAATAGTCACCATTAGCGTAATTTCTGTATGGAGATAGTGCTTTGACAAATTGTTGCTATTACTGTGGCTCCTCTTTGCGCCTCCAGTGGCGAGTTATTCTTTACATTGTAAAGTTGTGAACTTGTAATTTTGAAAGCTTTTTTATTCTCGTGTATAAGTGTGATTTGTAATTATTAGAGCAATATGTTGAGGTATAGTTAGAGTTACAATGTTTGTTTTGACGTACACCTTCAAGATTTACGCTACGCATATATTCGTCTTTGATTTCAAGTTGTGTATATAAGACTTTTATATGTTATTGTTATCCAAAAATGATTTACTGAGTAAAATTGACATAACCCTCAAACCTGAAATATAGACATAGAAATCAATTAGAATCGATATAGATCGATTTTATAGATTCAGAAAGGGCTCGCGATGGTAATTGGTATGGTGAGGGGGATGCTAACTATACTGCCTTTAACATGAAAGAGATTAGGGAGTGGAAAAATGATATGACCAACTTCCTCTCTCCAAAAATATCGAGGAATTGAATACAATAATGAAATAATATTTGAATCAATAAAATATCAACTATACTATAAATAGATCACTAGATACAAATAAGTTATCAAATGATATATTTATGATCATGTGAATAAAACAAATGTATGTGGTTGGTTTGTCTGTGTATGATTACTGATTCACTGATTAACTGATTTATCTGTTTTTAGTTTTATGTTAAATTGTATTCGCAATTGAACCAGATATTTAGGAAGTAGATCACCACTGCACACCCAATAATCTATATATTTTAAAAGAATTCAAATTATTTCAATAGGTTTTCAATATAGATTCAATTTATGAGATTATACAATTACTCTAATAGGTTCACGTAAAGTGGTGTGGAGTGTTAAGTTTCGCAATTTATCTGATTTACTGCTTTTATGGTAATGTTTAAAACATGACATTTGTAAAAATATCATAAGACTTCCTTTAAAAAATATACATTTGTATTAAAGATTAACAAATTTATGATATCAAATACTCAACTCACGATAACGTAAGGGGGGATGTGAGGGCTATTGAATTTATACTAAGATTACACACAGTTTAGGAGTATGTACAAATCTTGCGTTAAATTTGTAATTATAAACAAAATGAATTAAAGAATTAGCTTCTGCTTTTTTTCTTTTATTGGTTTTATTTTAATTTTTATTATATTTATATATAATAATAAAAAATTAATTAATTCTTGATGGATGTCTTGATAACTCGAACAACATTTTAAAAATCGAAATACAACGAACCCGACCTAACATATTATAAATAAGACACCCTTAACATTGTTTGTTATATATACGAATTTGCGTGTGATTAAAACTAAAAAATCATATCCTGGTTCGACGTGCGGGCTTCTTAGCTGGTGCATGGTTTGCCTCAGTGGTTTTTTAAAATAAAATAGACTTCTGATTATCCTCTAAAAAATATCAAAAAACTACCTTTCAGTCCACTCTTTCCTCCTTTTTCTCTGACTAATCACTGAATGAAGAGACTCCCTTTCGAAACACATTACACATGACCTGCTCATATATACAGGATCTCATTTATTGAGGCCGAGAAACTCCAACCCTTTTTTGGGGAATCCCATAGACACCCTCACAACAGATTTTGAAAACCTATCATATTCAGAGAAGAATTCATACGGATTTCAAATTAATACATTATTTAAAAAAAATCTAAATATATTGATTAATTATACAAATATTTACTAACTCAGTCAAACCGCTACTCCAGCATTAGTATGACCAAAAATGCACTTGAGTATTGACCATATATACAAAAATGTCCTCTGATTACCGAATAACCAGTCTTTCTTAAAAAATTTCTATGCTCTCTATATCCGCAATGCTGTGCGTCGTCGCGCATATCAAATTTCAGCCTCTGATGTGTAACAGTAGTTAAAATGACCTTGATTATATTGTTATGGAGGGTGGGGTAGTGTTGCGTCTCCTTTCGAGGGGTGGTCGACCAGTATGAGGCGACGTTAAAGCCGTCGTTTACAGACGAGGTAAAGATCAAAGTCTAAATGTCTAATCCTTTTGTCAAATTTTAACGCCGAAGTAGGTGAAGAACGTCATAACATTTTAGATATTAATAACGGAACACCGAAAATGAGACTGAGCTGAGCGTGGAATTGATGGAGTGTAGGGTAAACTATAAAAACGATTTTTACCTTCGTAAAATATATATATAATAAATATAGGATATAGTATATATATTAATAGGGGGGTGTGAGAGGTATATATATTTAGGTAACTGTAAACTGGGATAGATGCGATGGAGATTAAAAGTAATAATATAAAAGTAATATAAGATATTATTTAAATTTTATATAATAAGATTATAATATATAATATAAAAAATTTAGATATATATTTATATAGGGTAGTTCACGCAAGAGTGCGAGATATACAGGACGAGTTAGAATAAGAAAACATCGGAGCGTTAAATTGATGAGAGTCCGGATGTCGTGAGATTCCGAGCTCAGCTAAAGTGGAGTTTGAGTAATGACGTAATAAAGATATCTACAGAACTGAGTTATTACAGACTCAAAAACGAATATCCTTTCGGAATCTTGAGATTTCATCTCGTAATTAAATATAATTAATAATAATATAAAAATAATAATAAAAAAAAAATTTAGAAATAACAATCACTATATATATTTGATAATATAAAATTTTTTGCAAAGACTTTCTATAAATCCTAACCATTTGCAAACATAGTTTATATCATTAATTTCTTCAAGAAAAACAATATCTTGAATAAAAACTTAAAACAAATTGCTTCCTGAAATAGATTCTCATCATAAGCTCGAGTCCGTGAACTACTTTGATAGACATTTTCTAAGATTATTTAAAAGACTTTTATATATATGAACGAAGTCAAAAATAAAACTCACATACAAAATATTTATGACAAATAACACAATATATTAATTAATTAATAATATTAATAAAACAAAAATTTTAAAATATACGAAAAAATGAATATAATTTAGAATAATTTAGATTGTTGTATTTTTATATATAATTTCTTTCTCTTACATGTATAAAAAATAATTTTTAAGAGAGATTAATTACGCTACGGATCAATTTCGTTGTTCTATTTATATTGATTGTATAGCACTAATGACTTCAAAGTCGAACTGTGCAATTAATCGTTATATTATAGAGCTCTTACCATCTTTTTAATCAAAATATTTTAAGTACATTATTTTTACTATTTCATATTGTTAAATTTTTTTTGTATGTCCTGGGGGGCCTTGCATTTATGGTTGGTGTATCTTCTTGTTTTGGTTCCCCCAAATAGCCTGTGAGGTGCATGACAAACAAAAATCAAACCAAGCCGAGAAGGTAAAATATACTAAATAAAATAATAAAATATATAATGAAATAAATAAATATTAATAATAGAGGGATGTTTGATGTTAAATTAATATAAATGGATTAGGAAAATTAATATAATTAAATATAATAAAATAATAATTTCATATAATAATTTAAAAATTATACACCAATCAAAAAAATAAAATAATAAATAAATTATAAAATATTAAGAATTGAGAAATTAATAATTAATTTAATAATTTAAAATAAATAATAAATAATGATAATGAGTATATTAGGAATAATGAATTGAAATAATAATGAAGAATAGAAGAAGAATACAGGAGACAGAACGATGGCGGCAATTGCAACCCTGTTTGGAGTGGGACTTCTTCGTCTTTCACGCTTAATATTCTAATTAACGGAGGAATTCAGGAAAATGTGCGTCACGACAACGGCGTAACCGGCACATATTTTCGCCTTCGTATCTCGGTGGGCAGAACTACTCCGCCGAAGAAATCAATACCTCGAGTGGACATGAAAACCACGCCGTAGAGCAAACAGTAAATAATATCTTATTCACTCTCAAAACTAATACAAAGTTTCCTAATGATATCTATATAACTAACCTTAACATGGAAAACCCCTAAAAAAGTATTTTTTCTATCAAACAATCCAAGGATTTCAACCTAAAACATATATTATATACTATATATAACCCGGATTCGTCCTAATACTATACCAATAAAATATATAACTCATATAAAATAATAATTTTTTAATACCATACTTTTATATTTGAGAAAAAAATCAACACATATTATTATTATTATTATTAGGATAAATAATAAAATAAAAAACCCATGCTTATGTATATTTATATTATATTATATTATTATTTATTTATATTATATTAATGATATCATTATAAAACTACCCCATATATACTAAGTATTATTATATAAATAGATATACCTATACCCTACATATATATCTATACTATAATTGTAGAACTGAATTGACTACTACACTCTTATAAATATATATATACGTGAAGAGAAGAAAAATACAAAAAACCTAATAATATATAGATTTATATATATATATTAATACCTATAATAACCTATTTACTCGCCTACTATCATATATATAGTGTATTCCAATACATATACTAAAATTATTGAGTGAGGTAAATTATATCTTATATTGTAACACCCACTACCCAATACAAAGAGATGAAATTAACAAGTTTTGCATATCTCCAAATTTTATAAAAATAACACGCCACCATTAAACCCTCGGTCACTTTCAGACTCTTCTCCATCTTTCACCTCCATTTTGCCTTGATGTTGAGAAGGATAAATGTAAGATTTAATTGCATATTTTACACTTATAATTATTCTCCAATATACCCTTGTATTTGACAGGTTTTGATACTTCCTCTCATTAATCCTACGTTACCTCATTCCTCCGTTCATTCGATAGTGGGAGTTGCAGTGAGAACTTATACCACAATAAGCAAAATCAAATATCACCACAAGATTCATTCCCCCAATCTCACTCGCCTGAACACTTCCCCCGGTTCAACAGTGCCTTTTCTTCGCTTTTTTTGCTTTGTTCCGCCTTTAGCCCCAAGTAACTATGACTAAAGTTTTTTGCAATAGTTAATTTTTCTTCCATATCCCAGATCTGTCCTTGAGGTAGAAGAGATTAGGCAATAAGACTCCTGATTACGCTTTCTTAAAATCCTGCAACATATCAAGCTGTTCTAGGTCCTTGCTTGTTTTTTCAATACATTACCTTTTCCTATCACTTTTTTAAAATTACTTGGATAGACAAGGTCTTTTGCCCTCCTAGTACCCAAATTTTGCCATATATGTGATCAAAAAAAAGCAGAAACCATAAGCCTATGGTCTTATACTAGGTCTTTCATAGGTCGTATAGTGAGTCACTTTTGTGTTTTTTATACCTTTGTATAATAACTCCAGACGTGCGCTGCTATGTGATTTCTCAGAAGCAGGCGAGTGTGGAGGGTTTCCTGTCCTTTGTGGTCATTCATACAAGCCTGTTGCTTGTGCATAGTAACTGATTAGATGATCCTTGGGCAGCAGAGGACCGCACCGTCGATGGTAATTCCCCTAAAAAAAATCTGATGACCCTTCTCTATATTATATTATTATATATTAGTATTATTGATAACCATAACCCGGATATATATATATCATACTTTTAAACCTCACACTTTATTTATAGAGAATGGAAATATATAATTATAATAAAAACTTTTTGTCCTCCCCTTTCTCCCCTGGTTAAATAAACCCCTAGGCCACCTTTTTACGGACTCCACTCTTCTGGGGCGCCCCGATTAAAGGGGGTATGGGAGCATTTGGTTTTATATTTAATAATTTCCATTTATTATTTTATTTGGGAAAAAATAAAATGAAGTCAAGAGTTTTTATTTTTTTTATTTTATTTTCAAATATTATATAAATATTCCTTTTCCAAAAATAAAGTCTTTTAAAAATCTTTATTTTAATTTATTATATATTAATTTTATACCTCCATATTCTTTTATTTACCCTCCCCCCCAACATCCTTTTGAATCTGTATTACGGGTATAGTTTTATACATCTAGATAAGCTGTAGATAAGAATGATGTGAAATATTTCTAAATAATATCAGTATTGGCTATTAAATATTGGGTGAAAGAAAAAAAGTATAAATTCAATTAAAGATCCACTGGGGTGTAAGTTCTTCTCTCCTCCAACTCATGGTTAGTTTCCGATCTGTTCAATACATCCTGTTGATGTTAGTGGGGCTCCCCACAAAACGAGAAATAAAAATTTTTAGCATTCTGGACCGGTGCAGCACAATTTCATGAACAATCGCACCTTATATCCAACAATCTACTCTCCTATTTGTAATCTCAAGTAGTACCGGGCGGCTAATCTTATGCTTTTGACAGACCCGGCGGAGAAGTGAGAGGCGCATTTAATCACAGTGCAGGGATACATATATATTTATTCATTGGTGATTTACCCAGCCAGCTATCAACACCTCAAGTTCCTTCCTAATTTCTTAACACGGGTTGCACTTCGACGACTTCACCGTTTGCAATCCCTTTATCACTTAATAATATGATACATATACTTCACAACATGCATCTCTTTATCTCCTATATTTTCAAACAGCAGAAAGCGCTAATAAAAAGGGCTCTCTACATTTTAACTAATATCAATATATTTTCTAATCTTCAAATATATAAATGGCTTAATAACTATATCTATAATAAGTTAAAATTCTGTTAATTATTATTAAATAATTAAAATAATAGAATAACTCAAAAAGGAATGAAAGAATAAAATTATATATACCAATAATATTAATCAATAAAAAATAAAATAATACATAATAAACATAATTAATAATAATAATATCAATAGATAATACTAGAAAATATAGAGCAAAAAGCCACAGAGAACTTTAATAATAATTAATAATAATATCCACAATACAAAAACAATAAAAAATAAATGAGAGGTATTATTTAAATATGTATAAGGATCACATTAAATAATATATAATATAATATTTATAATTTCTAGTTATCATAGTATCTAGCATTATATATTATAGAGAGTTTATATTTATTTATCTCCTAACTCTCCAAGTAATACCATAAACTTTATTTATATATTTATTACCTATTTACCCTAGAGCACCATTATCTATATATATATTTATATGGCTATAATATAATAAAAACAATATTTAATATGCTTATAACATAAATATAATAATAATTGTCCCCCCCCCCCCTGTAAAATTTTTTTTTTTGTTCCCTTTTTTCCCCTTCAAAATCCCCTTTTATTTCCCTACCTATACATCACTATTATACTCCCAGTAAATTTCCCCTTTTTGAAAAAAAAATTAGTTATGTTTATTTTATTATTTATTTCTTGTTTATTTATTTTATATTATTGTACTCCCGGTCCTAATTTATATCTACTCCAATATACTGTAAAAAATAAGTAGTCCCAATTGTATATTATCCTCATTGTTCGCCCTCCTACAATCAAAGAGAATATATTATAGAATGTAGTTTTCTGGCCAAAATTTTGTCTGCTTTGGGCGTCTTTTAAAAAAGATATGCTTTCTGAGGACCTAGCGCACAATCGCCACCTAGCGCACATTTTCTTCGAAATTCCTTTAGGCAGACCTGTCAAACGCACAACCATCTATTATCTTCTACATAATTAAAATTAAGGCAGTTGGCATCTCGACCTTTTTTGGTATATATAGGTCGAGTGATATTGAATTACAACATCCCCCTGAGATATTCCTATACTCACCTATTATACTATATACTACACTATATCCTCCTTGACAGACCGGAGTTCTACTTGTCCTCAGAATAAGGTAAATTATGTCGTTGCGTGATAAAGTATAAGAACCATAATACCAATATTCCGTTTAACTTTAGAAACGAAAACTGCCACTGTTCTTTCTCAAAATCTCAACTATAATTTTTTAAGTTTTGACTCTCTCTTCACTCTGTCTTGCTTCCTCAACTGTGGTTTATTATTCGAAGCCATTAATATGTATATACTTAAAGAGGTTTTGTCCACGAGCAGAAATATACTACCATTACTACTTACTCCCTAACTACTACTACTACTTGGACTATACTTCCGACTCCATCTTACTTTTTACGTCACTACCCTCACTCTAACTACTAGCTTCCTATTTTTGGGGCAAAGTCTTAATTTTAACATTTTACTACTACTACAAAAATTTGTGAAAATTGGTCTACCTAGTATGTTTTAATGTAGTTAAATCGCACTGCCTCTCCAGCTATTAGCAACTTTATTAGAGAAGAAATCTCATCAACAACAAAATAAGAAATAAAATCCCTAATATAGAAAAAAAAATAATCTCCTTGCAAAAGGTAATAATAAATCGAATTTAAAATATATAGATTAATTACATAATATAAATAATATAATAACTAAATAATAAATAATCACAATTTAATATATAATAATAATAATTTAATATTTATAATTTTAAAATAAGAGTATTCATACTTCATTAGACAGCTATAACCCTCATTAAACGATATAATTACTACTGAGAGGTGGGGGGAAAAAAACCTGCCCTTTAATAATAACTTTTTTCTCTGGACTAGAATTATAGGAATACATTCTTCTGATTTCGTGTTTGAATCTTTGATATTTTATCTCCTTTTGGGCACATCGAAATTTCAATAATAAAATTTTTTGTTGTGAAAAAATAAAATTCTAATATTATCTATATCTTGTTACCCATGATATTTTCCTTTATTTCTACATTTATTTTTTTTTATGCGACAGCTTATAATAGTTTTTCTCATTTATATATTTCTGTTTTTTTTATTCAGAGAGAGATAATAAGGATATATAGTTTCCTGATAAGATGTTCTCTCATATAAGAAAAAAGTTACATACATGATTATTATGACATAAATCTATTAATCGACACTTATTATCGGTGATTTTTAATAACATTATAGTTCATATTTTAAAGTTCATTTAATTCGTAATTCATCCAAAAAAAAAATTAATTAAATCTATTCGATTGTCCACCATCTAACTTAAAATACACAAAATTATTGGGAAGGTATGCGCAGTAAGACAATTAAATTGGCAATTTCTTAATATACTATTAGTATTCCTCACTAAGTATAACCCTAATATTTTAGCCCCCGGCGGAGAAATATAAAAGGTTTTATTAGGGTTTTTTTGGGATATTTATTTATTAGTATAAGGCACCTCTGTGTTGAGATTTATCTATATCTATATTCCCTCCCAAAAAAAATTATTTTATTATTATTAGGATTTTTTTTTCTTATTCTTAGTGTAGAAAATAATAGATTTTATTTAATTTCACTACTTATTTAAATTATTTAACCTCTTTTTTTTTTCATTTAATTGCCGATGCTTTCAATCCCGGGCAGATTCCTATTTTAAAATATCCTTTCAAAGTTACCAAAATGAAGATAATAAAAATAATTAATATAACAAATAATTTTATATTATTTTATTTTGAATATTATTATATTATAAATTATTATTTCCCAGTATATCTTCACAATTTACAATTGATGTTATTTTATTTATTACTGATTAAAAATTAAATTGGTTATTAAATGTATTATAATAAATTTAGGGATAAATAAGTAATTATAGGAATGAAATTGAAAAAAATATTATTGAAAACAATATTTTTATTTATTTAATTTCACCCTATAGTCATATATGGTGAATATATTTTATTTTATTTTTCGTTGCCTTGCAACATAATATTTATTTAAAAAACACGTATTCAACACTAATTATATTATATTCACTTATTTTTAGCTTTATTTTTATTTATATAATCATCAAAAATAATATATAAACCCGGTTTGTTAAGTGAGGGAATAAAAATAATATACTAAAATTACTGCCGGTAGGTAATTATTATTTCCTACACGGTTTGACCCCGCTCCCCAGAGCTCATTTACCCGGACCTATCAGTATTAAAAGGCTACTATTACTAGCAAATCTATTGTATAACATGTGTGTTATTTTCTGCAATCAATAAACTATCATTTTACCCCAAAAAAAAATTGCTCGGAATAAATTTACTATTATCAAATTTTTATATTTATTATCTCATCAATTATAACGTATATTATTATGATTTTATAATAATCATTAAATAATTTAAAAAATATATATATATATTAAAGTTAAATATTTTTAAATAAAATAATATAATTTTTATAAAATTTAAGATTTGAAATATATGAAAATAATATTTATCTAACAAATCTATAATAAATTAATCAACTATCAATTTTTTCATATTTATACTTTCATAATATTTATATAATTTTATTGTTAACTAAATCTAATATTTTATTTTATTAAAATAAATAATATAAAAATAAAAAGAAAATATTTTATTATCAATATTAATACTTAATATATTAACTATGTATATATATATATATTATATATATATTAATATATTATTATATTATATAGAGGAGAGAGATAATTATGATATATATATATAAATAAAATACTATGTCTAAATATAATTAAATTTTTTTATTGTAGTCGTGTTTATAGAGAAATATAATTTTTTGTTAAAATAATGTTGTTCCAGAAAATGACTCCCATGAACTTCTACTGTTAAAACAGTGTTTTCTAAAATCGGGTAGGTTTTTTTTTTTTTAATTATTATTTTATATATTGGTGGAGTAACCCCAATATTTAGCCCATATTAAATTATTATATTTATATATACATACCGTGGAGATATTGTTATATATTATACGGATAGGGTAGTACGCTCACTATTACTCTAGTATTACCCCCTATAAGTAATTTTTTCAAATATCTATAAAAAAAAAAATTACATTCCAAAAATAAATAAATAGAATTATTATGGTGACATTGTTAATTATTTTTTTTATTTTTTATTTTTTTAAACAATTTTTTTAAAAAAATATAAAGTTATCAGATTATAAATATATAAATATTTATAAACAATAATATATAATAAATGTATAAATAATAGTACAATATATTTTATTACATATTTAATTTATTATTCAACTGTTAAATAAAATTTTCATAATATATTTTCTAAGATAAATCAATTATTTATTAAATAAATAATTTATAATTTAATAAATATATTATAATATTGATGAATATTTTTGTTTCTTTTTTTTTTTATAAATATGATTCTTAAGATAAAATATAATATATATTTTATATTAAGATTTTAATTATATATAATAATATTTTGTATATTGATATATGGTATATATATAATATATATTAAATTCATATCAAAGCACAATGTTTAATTACAAAAGCATATCTAACAATAATTATTAAATATTTAGATTTAATATAATATTAATAATAATGATAATTATTTATAAAATATTAATATATAAAATATAAATATTATAATAATAATTATACTATAGTAATATATATATAATAGTTTTTTTTTTTCCCACAAGGGCCTAAAATAAATAATTAATGGTAATTTGGTAAAAGAAAAATTTATATATAATATATCACCCATCTAGAGAGGAAATTGAAAAAAATCAAATTTTCTGAAGCGTGATCTTATTTTATAATTATTTTTTCATTCTTATTTTCTGGGCATTTCAATGATATAAGTAAAGAAAAAAAAAAAAAAAAATTTTTTTTTTTAATTCGTTTTTTTTAAATACTAATTTATTATTATAATTATTTATGTACTATACTCAATATTATTTGGTACTAGTTAAATAGTTATTCCCCCATACCGTCACTATCACATTTTTTATATTAAGATCAAGATAAATATATAATATATATACAAGAAATAATAGTTAAACTTAAATTATTCATAAATATATATAATTAATTAATTTAATGATTCGTAACAAAAGACTACTATATATTTAGGTATTTTATTTTTATAGTTAATAAGTAGTTTTGTATTTTTTATTTAATTATATTATGATTTCAACTTTATTCATTAGGTTTTATATAAAATTAATAATATAAGATATATTATATAATTTATATATATATAATTCTTTTTATATTATTAATATATTTAATTAAAATTAAATTAAAAATTAATGTAAAATTATATTATAAATATTAAGATAATTATAATATATATAATCAATATTATATATTTTAATTATTATCATATTATATTAATTGGTAGTATTTTTATAATTTGATATTATTCAATAAAAAATTATTAAGTTTTATTTAATAATATTATATATATATTATATATATATATTTTAAGTTAATATATATTTATATACTATTATTAATATAATATTATAATATAATATATATTGATATAAAATATTGTGTGAGTTTTAAATAATAATAAGTACATATAAAATACTATAATATATATTAAAAATTAAAATAGATTTATATGATTAAAAAGACCTACGAGTAGACTAAATAGATAGCGAGGTAGGGGGGGGGTTAGTGAGTGGGGTATTTTATTTATTGATAAGATTAACAAGATAATCTTATCGTGATTCTGTTGAGATCATAAATAATTTTATTACTCAATCCCCTAAAGTATGAAAGTAAAGGTCGGTAATTTGTGTTTTTATTTATTTGAATTCACATACATTAGCAACTAATTAAGGGTGACCATAATTAATATAATAGTGGGTGCAAATTAATTGGGTATTGGCGGGGTGTTGGGTCTCTGAAATTGGTGGTTTTAGGAATTCGTTGGATATGGCTTTGACCATTGGGCATCTTACTCTACCTCAATTATTTGAGTAAAGTAATTAAATTTTTAATACAATTTATATATATAATCACATCAAAATTATCAATAAATAAATACATTTATTTTATTAACCATTAAAACGAAAAAAATTGATGCTAATCACAAGAAAATTTAACAAAGTACTGGGTATGAGCTGCTCTGCATGACAGCTATTCATGCCGTGATGACTGCTTCATCCTTTAAAAAGTCAGGTGAACAATTCTTTTTCTACTCGTGTATATATTA
The DNA here is from genome assembly GCA_015478945.1 of Trachelipus rathkii. NCBI lineage: Eukaryota > Metazoa > Arthropoda > Malacostraca > Isopoda > Trachelipodidae > Trachelipus > Trachelipus rathkii. The sequence continues at coordinate 14,021 of JABUQX010061369.1, forward strand.
TTCATTAATAATATTTTAAAGCGATATTCCACGATATGAGTTTGTCTCTTACATTGATCGATCATGTAAATTGCTATAAACGAATACTGTTGATTGATATTGAATATTGATTGACATTTATTCTTATAAGAAAGGATTAAAGTTAGGTTTGAGTTTCAATTTGTAAAGTTTATTCAAAAAAAGCTCTTAAATTCACAATCCATTTATTAAATTTAACGTTTAGCAGTTAGTAAAGAGATGCAAGATAAATATATATACACCAATTAAACAATATTTTGGAGATATAAAACAAAATATATATTGTTATCTGTACAAAATTTTCACTTAGCATTTCCTATATTTTTTTTGTCAAAAAGAGTCTTAACTTTTTTTTGTTCTGCCTCGGAGAGGAATCATTAGCATATAAAGAAAGTATCCTTATACCATGCGGCTGCACTGAATTACTTAAGTGATTGGGAGGGATCCCCTCACTAATAAAAAATAGTAAAAAAAGTCCTATCCCGCCTTACCTCCCAACGAGAGAGAGAGGAGAGTGTGAGCCTCAACTATACATTATTGGAGAGGAACATATCCAATACTACTATTTCGATACATATCCAAGAGAGAACCTTCTATTATTATCTAAGCTTCAAAACAAAAATTATGGACTATAAATCGAGATATAATATATTTAGAAAAAATAATAAAAAAAAGAATATCTATGGAAATAATAAAAAGAATAATAAAATGAGAGGAGATATATAAAAAGGGGAGTGAAATAAAAAAATGGAGGGGAATAAAGGAGGGATTACTAGTATAATGATGATAATATTATATTGTGAGAGTTTATTATTTGATAGAATAATAAATTAAGATAAAATATTTCTTACCTGTTAAAAATATTCTTTATAGTAGGTTGTTTTTATTATTTATATTAGGTATTAGTAAAATGATAAAATAATATAAATATAACTGTATTATTTTTTATTAATAATTTATTT
>JABUQX010061369.1:30000-31085 GCA_015478945.1 Trachelipus rathkii
GCTTTTATTACACAACTTCAAGATCCAATCAATCACCATCTTGCCTCCGTTCTTGATCATTTTCACCAGTAATTTCATCTATACCTGCAGATTTAACCTTCTTCAACTTTCCACTCTACCCATTTCCTCTCTTTGCTAATAACTCATCCCCAAAATCTTATTCCTTCTTGTACCCATCAAACCCACACACAGTCATTATCACCTTCATCATTACTGCCAATATTTTACAGATTTTAAAGTGTTCTTTCCACACTCCCTCACATCCATTTCATCAGTTTTGAACAAAAAACATCCCTATTCATTATTCTAAGCAGGTTCCCCTTATTCAAATTCTTAACCTTTTGCGCTTCCTTCCAGAAGAGCTTCCTATTCCGCCTTGTATGTCCTCATTCATCCTCCTTTCAAACTGTTCATTTACCTCTCTTTTCTCTTTTCCGTATGCATCTTTTAGCATTGCCTTTTTTCCTCCTTATATAATTCCAAGCATCTTTCCTTTGAAACCTCATCATTTGGCTTTTAGTACATTCGACCACGCTTCTTTTTTACTTTTTAACCGCTTGCATCACCTCTTCATTCCATCACTCACTGTTATCATTCTTACTCCCTACTTTAGCACATCCCACATACCTTCTTTTGACTGCTAACAATTGCTTCCTTCATTTGCCTTCCTGATTTATTCAGTTTCAAACTTGTTCACATTCAACTGATTTTACTTGCGACCGTTCTTACATACTTATCCTTACTTACCTTTGTTGCACTAAACTCTCACTCTTAATTTTAACGCCCTCTTCGTATCACCTTCCTCTCATCCAAGTCCACTAACTTATTTTAACATAGAACAACATAAGACCGATAATTCCCATTCCTCTAAAACCCCCCTCACCTGATTACATCTCAATACTACTTCAACATCTCCTTCTTCACCGAACACTAAATCAATCATACTTTTTCACTTCGATACATCTTACCTACAACCAACTCTAGTATACCTATGGATACTCTTGTGTTTTTAAAGAAAGGATTACTTACACACATACCTCTTCCCTCGAATCATTCACCCCAACATTCTCATTTTCTCCTGGACC
>JABUQX010061370.1:0-2500 GCA_015478945.1 Trachelipus rathkii
CTATACAAATTCTAAGCTGCGGTTTCATGATTGCTCAGTATATATATATAATATATTATAATATATTCTATATATATTATTTATAATATATATATATATATATTAATACTTAATACTTATTATATATATATATGTATATATTATATATTGACTTTAGTGATCTCCATCTAAATTGATCTACATCTTTTCATTATTTATTTATTTTCTACTGCAGTTATGGCTTGATAAATATTTTAATTTTATCTTTATATTTTAACTCTACTACATCAAATTATAAAATTTTTCAAATTTCGGATAACTGATTATCCGTCCTCGCCCTACGAGATGACTCAGCCACAAACGTTAAGCTGTTGTGTTATAAGTGGCCGTAAGATACCTAGGAATTAAATTAACTATTAAGATAATGACTTAGTCAAGCTTATCTCACTAAGTCTTTATCCTCACTACTATACAGCGTACTTTTTTCTCTCACACGATATTTAATCTTTTTTTACCCTATTCTTCGAACTTATGTATAAAAATGTATATATATATATATATTATATATATATAATATATATATATTATATTATATAAATAATATATATATAATATAATATATAATTATATTATTATTATATATATATATATATATTTATTATATCATATAATATTATATATATATAATATATATATTATATAATATATATATATATATATATATTAATTATTAATATATTTATATATTATATATTATACTATATATATATATATATATATATATTAATATATATATATATTAAATATATCATATACATATATTACACAGACGATACTAACACCTCTATACATTCAATATAAACACAATACCATAGATCAAATCAGTTCAATTATTATCTGACCGATCTAAGTCAACCCAAAGCAAGAGATCACCTGAGAATAATATATATAAGTCATATACTATATAATCTATATATGACGTATCATTCTATAAATATTTGCATATCGATCTATATATATATTATATATATATATATATATATTAATATATACTATATATTATTATATTGTATATATATATATAATATAGTCCAATATATTTATTATATATTATTCTTTTAATATATATATTCTAGTTATATTATACTGCAATTGTTTATTATATTATACATACATATGATACTAACCATTATATATTTTGTGTTTATTCTGTAAGTATTATATATTATATATTATATATATATTATATATATTATATAGTATATATATTTATATATCTATATTATATATTTATATATATATATATATATATATATATATATCTATATATAATATATATATATATATATATACCTATATCTATATATATATACTATATAGCCCCATTCTCATTTTGTATGGAAATATTTATCGGATCATCCTTTCAAAACTTGGCTCACATAAAACTATTAGTGTACCTTTGATGAGCCGCGGTTTAAAGCCACTACTCCCTTCCAACGGGGGAGTGGAGCCACTAAACTTTGATATAGCCGTAGCTATGTGGTAAATAAGCTGCTGATCATGGAGCAGCCAACCGAGCCAGAGCCACATTTGAATTTTGGATACAAAAATATAATAGTCCGAATAAGGTATCTTTCCCTATGTTTCTGAAACCATAGAAATGAATTTTTAGAGTTTCAGAACCCTCAAGGTATCTGAAGATCCTTCGGACACGGTTTTCAGAAGAGAAAAAAGAAATGCATATAATGCATAGAAGAAAAGAAGATGGAGAGAAATATTTGAAGAAGGAAGTAAGAAGTAGGAGACTGAAACGAGATCTCGTAAATGTGGAGCACTGTACCGAGCCGTTGGCATGGGCCTGACGTTTGATTAGATGTACACACGCTTAAATAGATCTCGAGTATAGGTGTCTTTTCCTATGGCCTTGATGCATCAGAATATAACTTGACTTTTTGAGTGAATTTCCAGAACCCACAATAGAGCGTCTATTTCCCCAGGAGTGAATTCCTCATGAGAAAGGAATAAAATTAATCAGTGCGCAAATAGCAGATGATAGTATAGTGTACCAGAATCCGAGAAGGATCAGACTGTATTCCGGCTTGACAGACCGCCGCTAGAAAGGCAAAATAGCTGGAGTATCGCGGAGACTGATGATCAGTTACTAGCGTGTCGACCATTTTCACCCTAGAGATCAAAATTGCTTTAGACTCGCATGTATTGATCGTTACATCAAACCATATAGATGCGATATGAAAGCAGAGAGGATGGATAAAGTTAAAAGAGAAGAAGTAGAGAAGTCAGAGACTGAGAAGGTTATATTAATGTGAGATGCAGTTACCCAGTGTCCGGAAGCCAAGAGAGCGAGAATGATCTGAGCCAGTTTGAATCAAGCAGGTCAACAAACATAATATAACTGAACCGAAATTGATACTGTGTTTCTATTATGGTATACGAAATCCACTTAGAACACTCAATTAGATAGAATTACAAGTGCGACACTCAAAGATCAGCTTAAGCACCG
>JABUQX010061370.1:7500-10000 GCA_015478945.1 Trachelipus rathkii
ATAAACTTATTATTAATTAGGTAATAATTAGGATTATTTACTAATTTTATCAAAATTTTTAAAAAATCAAAAATCAAAAAATCATTGATTTTTTGATTTTTTTGATTCTTTAGGAAAATTTTTTTTTCTAAACTAATAATTATTACTAATTATCACCTGATAATGATAAGTATATTTCATCTATATAATAAGCAATTCATCAATGTAGTTTCAAAACATTTTTGGGTTGGTGATTTGTTTTGATTTTTTAACAAAAAAATCAATTCTGTGATTTTTTTGATTTTTTTGATATTTTTTGATTTTTTTTGGATTCGTAACGTCACGTGAAATATAATTTGCAAGTTACAAATTATTTATCGCGTGACGACGTTACGAATCTGAAAAAAATAGAAAAAAATAAAAAAAATCAAAAAAATCACAAATTGATTTTTTTAAAAAAAATCAAAGAAATCACCAAAATTGCCATCCCTGGTTTCAAATCATTTTCAATAAAGAAATAAATAAAATTAGATTACTCAAATATTATACAGTATATATTTAATTTAAATAACTTAATTAACTAAATAATAATTATACTTACCTAAATTTATTATTAATTAGGTAATAATTAGGATTATTTCAAATTTTATCAAATAATAATAAAAAGGCAATTTGTGCCTAAAAAAATTAAAGAAATCAAAAAATCATAGATTTTTTTATTTTTTTGATTTTAGGCAAATTTTTTTTTTCTAAATTAATAATTATACTAGTTATTCACCTGATTAACGAGGTAAGTATATTTCAGACTTCATATAAGTTAAGCAGATATTCTCAATGTAGTTTTCTTATAACGATTCAGATTATATCAATAACTAGGTTAGGATTTTTATTTCACATTCTACATTTCCTAATATTTTATAATTTTAAATAACTCTGATTAATACATTAATAACAATTTTTGATGATAGTTAGGCTAAACTAGATTAATTATTATAAATAATAGAGTTATTTACTAATTTATATCAAAATTAATTTAAAAAGGCAAATTTGTGCTGAAAAAAATCAATAAGATCAAATAAATCCAAAAAATCAAATTAAATCATTGATTCTCTCTCTGATATTTTTGATTTATTATTGATCTTTTTGTGTAATAATCAAAAAAATTCGCTTACCAACTCCTTTTTGATATATTATATATATAATAATAATATTTTAGTTATTTATATTATATTATCTATTATATTAGATTAGATAAACATAATATTATTATAAAATTTATATAATACTATGTCATATTATATTCAGTATATATATTATATATATATAATATATATAATATTAATATATATTATATAATATATATAACTAATATTTACTTAGCTACATAAATATAAAATATAAATATACATAATAATATATTATATTATATATATAATATATTATATATATTATATATTTAATATATATATAATATTATTTATATATATATATTATATATAAATAATATTAGGTTATATATATATTAAAATAATAATATTATTTACTATATATAAATTAATATATTATAAACATATATAATAATATATATATATATATAATTATTATATATTATATATAATATAATATATATATATATAGTAGTACTATAACATACATATATATTATATAATATATTTAGTAGCCATTATATATATATGTATATACCATATATATATATATATACTGATATCAGTATACATATATATAAATATAATATATATATAATATTATATATTATATATTATATATACATATATATATAATAATATAATATATATATATATATATATATATATAAATATATATATAACTATATATATATATTATATATATACTTAATTATTATGATATAATATATACAGGCATAATATGTACTAATTATTATACGCTACTAATAATACTGGTATGTAGTAATATATGTATTAATATAAAGTATAATATATATATATATATATATAATATATAATATAGTATGTTAATAGTATATAGGTATATATATATATATATAGTATTTATATATTATATATAGTAGTATAGTATAATATTATATATTTATTATTATCATATATATATAATTTATTTATATCTATATCTTTTACATATATAATAGTATATAAATATATATAATTATTTATGATATATGATTTTATACATAATGACATAAACTAAGTAGGTACATATATACCTATATATATATTATATATATATAGATATATATTAGTGATGCATATATATATATTTTAAAGAATATTTATATATATATATATATAATTAATATTATATATATATAATAGTTATATATATATATATATATAATATAATATTTATTATATTTTATAATTTATTATTATTTAAATTACCTATATATATATTATATATATATATATATATATATTATATATAGAACTATTGCTATTATATAATATTATTATTTATATATTGTATCACTCAATAGCTACATTGCATTAAATATCTGTATAAG
>JABUQX010061370.1:15000-22059 GCA_015478945.1 Trachelipus rathkii
ATATATAATTAAATATAATAATGAATAAAATAAATTAATATATTATTAATTGAGGAGTATGGGATAATTAATTAATGCGATAATAATAGTATAATAATAGATTTAATAATCATAGATAATTAAATAAAATATATAATAATAATACGATAATAATAAATAATAATAACGAATTATATAATTAATATTATGATAATGATAATAATGATTATAGTGATGAATAGCTTTTATGATAGATATATAATATTGTAGATTATGGTTTTAAGATTTAATATTTAATAAAAATAATCAAATCCTTAAAATAGGATAATAATGAATTGATTAATCATAGGATCGGCCATCAATGTTACATAAATCTGACAAATAACTCTCATGGCTCAAATAATTATTTATCCTTTTTCGCCCTATAATTCGTTTAAAAATATCGCATCTATGTGGATATGGTGTATTATATGCTATATAGTATATATATTATAGTATATATAGTATATTATACTATAATAATATATAGTAATATAGATATATATATGGCGTATTAGACTAGATGATATAATGTACTAGTATCTATAGGTATATATAGTATATATAGTTATAATATCTAAGCGTAGTTTGTAATAGAGTATATTGCATATACCTATACTATAGATTATCTATATATATATATATATTAATATATATATATATATATAATAATATTATACTATATATCTAATATAGTATATATAGTATAATATAATATAATAGTATATTTAATATATATATACTATTGTAGTATATCTATATATTATATATATAGTATATATACTTATTAACGTCTATATATTATATAATATAAATAATATTATACTATATGTATATATATATATATATATACTATATATGAGAGAAGTATTACTATATAGTATATATATATAAATCATATATGATGATATGAATATATGAATATACTAATATTACATACTATAGTATATATAGTATATATATAAATATATTATCTATTATATATATAGTATATATATAGTATATATATATTCACCAATCTGTTTTTGAATTCATTACGTTTTTATTTACATGCCTTTCTTTGTATTTGATTTAAAAAACGAATGTTGTCCATCTTCAACAGCTGCTCTGGAACGTTTAAAGAGGAAATCGGGATGATGTAACAGGTGATGGTTGAACGAGCTTGGTAGTGAAAAGCAGTACACAGAGAAAAAAATTGAAAGAATAAAAGCTCTGTGGTATATTATGTCTGGACTTGTAACGAAATCTTTGAATATACCTTACGTAATAGTTAATAACAAATGATTTCACAAAAGTTCTGATAAGTAAGAAACGAAGATTCTAAAAGAGATTCCCAAATGTTCCCAAATGTTCCCAATTGAAATTACATTAGATATTGATGGTAAGATTAGAAGAAAATTGAAGTGATTCCCTAACTAATCTCTCGCTTAATTAGATATTTATCGGTTCTTAGTCAATTTCATGAGACCATTTTCATTTTTTTAGTGAAACTTATGAAATGTTTTGAAATAAGATGTAGATAAAGAAAAATGTAATAAAAAAAAAAGTCGAAAATTATTCTGAAAATAGATATGGTCACAGAAAGTGGATATTTATAACAATATCTACGGAGAAATTAGTAAAAATAATCACAGTTTCAAATTTTACTGAAGCATATGAAATAGTTGAAATAAATTACAATAAAGCAAAATGTAAAAAAAAATAAAAAAAAAAAAAAAAAAAAAAAAAAAAAAAAATAAAAAATAAATATAAATAAAAATAAGTTTTAACTATTTTTCCAGAGTTTTATAGTTGTCAGAATTTATCTTATATTTTTATTTATCAGCACCCGCTAACATGTTCGTGTACAACGCATTTGCTATATTGAGAATTCAGAAATTTTTCACGATTAAGGGGACGGAACGGGAAAAATATTTTGTCAATTTTATTGGGATAAACAATACACCATTCGAAAGCGAAAATTCAAGCTCTCATCAATTTTTATTTAAATGACATTTGCAAAATGTCTGGTAGATTTTGAGTAATTTCACCCAAATATTTGAAATCAGTAATTACTCAGCAATTTTTAAAAGTGAATTCCTTCTGAACTACAAAAGAATTTAAAACACGGACTTCACTAAAATATTCGCAATGCACAGATGTTTTATAAAATACCTAATACATAGCAGCGTTATCTCACATTTTTTTTTTTTTTTTTTTTTTTTTTTTTGTGCAAAATATGGCTTATTTTCCTTTTTTTCCTAAATCTATAAAGTTATAATAAATACAAATTTATTTTATTTGAACGAATCATCATCAAAACGTAGCTAAACGTATATAAATATTCGAAAATAACTAGGGGAAAAGTATAACAAATGTATGGCGGATTTTTTGCTATATATCCCAAAATATCAGCTCGATGACCCGATATAGAAAAAAATCATTTTCGTGTGTAAAGCCAAGACGTTTGAACCGCTTTCAACAAAAATCGTCGGTTATACGAAAAATTTCAAAAATTAAAAAATGTTTATCTGCTTTCTAAATCTATAAGTTCTGAAATTTCATTATAATCGGGTGAATAATAATAAAAACGTTATGTGCCACCAATTATTTAAAATTTACTTTGTATTATAGTTTGGCAACTTCAAAAATGAAAGAACAGCGAAAACGCTTTTTTTACGTGTCGCGATATTGATGGTAACTTTCAGTGAATGGGATATTTGGGAAGGTAGACAGTATTTTGTTTTAAATAAATTTTTTGTATGTCCAACACGGTTTGCCGTGCCATGGGAAAACTTCAAAGTTTCAAACCAGTGTCCCCCGTGAAACCACCGGCAAACAGTTGACTACAAACAATATTTATCCTCCTTAAAATTTAAAAAAAAAAAAATTAAAATAAATCCCTACCTAAGTTTTTGGATATAAAAAGCTTCAAATAATTTTTCTGTATCAGTGAAAAATAAAAATGTTGCAGTCCATCAATCATTAAAACATATTTTTTGCTTTCAAAAATCAAAAAAAACGAAAACTTTTTTTAAAACTTCATTCATACTATCATTTTGAAATTTTCAGAGCATAAATAATTGAGAAGATACAAATTTTTTGTTAGATAAAGTTTTCTGTATGCCAAAGCTGTGCCGGTGTTGCATTGGAAACACTTCGAAGTTTTCAAATGTTTTATTCGTGTTAGCGCAAATACCGTTGGAAATGACGACAATGAATCGAGTACGAAATGTGTTGAGCGGAGAAGTGCACACTTGTAAGTTCAGTGTAATCGAATAAATATAAACAATGTTCATGCTATATAATCATTTTCTTTTTTATTTTTTTTTTTTTCTTTTTTTTTTTCACAAAGATAAAATTAATCGTAAAAACTTTTTTATTATTCATCTCCGATCATTACGAAATTTTTTTAGGATATGTAAGTTCGAGGTAGATTCACATCTTTTTGTTTAGAATATTTTTTTTGTAAACCAAAGGGTTTGTCACTGCTTATGGGAAAGTTTTGAAAATTTAAAATTTTCCCATGCACAGCGGCAAAAATCTACTCTATATACAAAAAAATTTATCTAAATAAAAACTGTAATCTACTTTTGATTATTACATGCTTCCGAAGTTTCGTGCTATCGGATGAATAGATAAAAAGATTATCTGTGATTTTTCATTTAGACTTCCCGAAAAATTGACCCTCTCTGCCCCTGCCCCGTGTATATACTAGTATAGCCTTATATAAGAGATATAATATATAGTATATATTATTATAGTATATAATATTATAATATATATATAACTATATATATATATTGATTATATATAGTATATTATATATTATGATATATATAATAAATATATATATATAAATATATATATTATATATAATATAGTATATGAATAAAATATTTTATTTTTTTGACAAATACACAACCATTCGAAAGAGAAGTAAATTCTGCTCTAAAGCATATTAAAACCTAAAATTACTATCCCCCAAGAAGTTGGTACCCGCCTACCGATACCGTCCCCTTAATTCCGACATTTTTTAAACCTTTTATGGTATCTGCTGCTTATTTCAAACATTTCATGTAAGCTTTATGAAAATCAAGTGTCATGAAATTGATAAGGTTCATTTTTCCATATTATATATATAATATATAATAATACTATACTATATAATATATATATATATATATATAATATAGTATAGTATATATATATTATATTATAATATACTATATTATTAGTATATATAACAATTATATATATATATCATATATAATATATATTATATATATATATAATTAAATATATATATATTATATTATATATATATTTAATACGTATATATTATATATATTCTCGGTCTTGTTTTAATTGCACATTTCGTCTCAGCAGTTGTTGTGTCTCATGTCCATCGTTGCTTGACTTTGGTTGGTTGCTCTTTGTAACCCAGGCAGGAGCCTACCCGCGAAATGTTATATGGCCCCAGCAGAAATTTCAAGCATCTTCCTCTGCATTGAAAATAAGACCACCAGTTTCAGATAGTGATATCGAAGCAGAAAGACTTGAAATGTTGCTCCGATATGACTTCTTTTTCTTTTTCTTTTTTTTTGGGGGGGGGGAGGTGAATTGAACCAGTGGTAGAGATTCTTGTACTATTGTCTAACGAGACGCTATTGCAATGTCGAACCTGGTGAGAGTGAATTTTTCCTCATTAACATATTCCATTATTATATATATATATATATATATATATATATATATATATATATACTATATATATATATAATATTTTTATTATATTAGATATTTGTGTATGTATATATACATATATATAGATATATGAATATATATATATATATTATATATTATAATTATCTATATATATATAATGTATAATTGTATCTACACATATAAATATATTGTCTACATAGTATACTATATAGTACAAAAAATAGTATAACGTATAAGTAATATATTCCTTCCACTACACAAGAGTATTCGTGAGTATACCAGAGTTGGTGTAGGTAGAGATGTATCGAAGTGAAAATATGATTGATTTTGTGTTGGTGGAGATGTTGAAGTATGTGATGGAAGTTATCAGTGAGGGGTTTGGTGATGGAAATATTAGATCATTCAGATGTTTAATGTAAGAATAAAATTGGTGGGGGCGTGGACAGAGAAAAAAGAGATAAGGAAGGAAGTAGGAAGATTTAAGAGTGAGAAGTTAATTGAACAAAGTTATAATGAAAAGTATGTGAGAGCAATTGCAAATAAAGCAGTTGAATGTGAACAAGATGAAACTGAATAAATCTGTACACAAATGAAGGAAGCCTTTGTCGGTAATGCAAGAGAGGTATGTGGGTGTGCTAAGGTAGGAAGGAAGAATGTCAAAAGTGAGTGGTGGAATGAAGAGTTGATGCAAACGGTTAAATGTAAGAAAGAGGTGTGGTTGAATGAGCTAAAAGTCAATGATGAGGTTTCGAAAGAATAGTTTAGGGGAATATATAAGTAGGAAAAAAGGAAGATTGCATTCGTAGGAGGAAAAAAGGAAGATTGCATACGTAGGAGGAAAAAAGAATTAAATGAACACTTTGAATTTGGGAAAGAGGATGAATTGGGACTTACAAGGGAATAGAAAGCACTTCTGAAAGCAAGTACTAATGGGTAAGAAAGAGTGTAAGGGGAATCTTCATTAAATAATGAAGAGGGAAGGTACTCTCGTGATTGATGAAAATGTATGTTAGGAGAGTGTGGTGTAAATTCTTTGAACATCTGCATAACATTGACAGTAATGAAGAGGTGATAGTGAAGGTTGTGTGGGTTGATGGTGTAAGAAAGAATAATAATCTTGGGGATGAGGTTATTAGTAGGGAGGAGGTAATAGGTGAGTGAGAATGTTGAAAAATGGTAAATCAGCAGGTATAGATGGAATTACTGGTAAAATGATCAAGACGGGAGGAGATATTTTGATCGAATGGATGTGAAAATTGTGTAGCAAAATGTTTTTGGAGGATATAATTTAGAATGATTGGATGAGAGCAGTAATAGTTCTCGTATATAAGGGTAAATGAGATAAGGGGATGTAGGAACTATAGGGAGCATTAGTTTATTGAATTTTGTAGAAAGATATATGTATGTATTTTGGTTCAAGAGTGGCTCGAGTGACTGAGGGACTGATTGGTGTAAAACAAGGTGCATTTATAATGGCAGAATATGTGTATATCAAATTTTCACATTGAAACAAATGATCGAGGAAATGAGAGAGAAGAAGAATAAACTGTATTTAGGCTTCATGGACTTTAAACAGTCGTATTACAGGATTAATGAGATGGTTTGTGGCAGGTGTAAGTGATATGTGATGTTGGTGATATTCTTTTGACTGGAATCAAAAGTATGCATTTCAACAGTGAAGCGTCTAAGAATTAATGGAGTCGAAAGTGAATAGTTTAATATTAATAGTGGAGTGAGGCAGGAATTTGTTACGTCTCCATGGTAATTTAATTTGTATATGGATGGGGTGATGAAAGAATTAGGGGTAGAGGTGGATATGGAGGGTGTTAAACTGATGGAGAATGGAAAAGGGTATAGGGTGCCTTGCCTATTGTTTTAGATAAGAGTAAGGTGATGGTAATGGGAGAGGAGAGTCCGCGGTGTGGAATCTTGATGGATGGTGAGCAATTGGAGCAAGTATCTGAGTTTAATCATTTAGGTTATATGTTGGATGAAAAGGAACGGATTAGTGCAAGTTTAGTAGGAAATAGAAAATTGGTGGAACGGTAGGTAAGCGAGCTCGTGCAAATAAATCCTTGGTGAATGTATAGGGGCTAAGTTTTGAGTGCACTAGGGTTATGAGGGTATGTTGGTACAGATGTTAATGTATAGTAGCCAAACTATAGTGTGGAATAAAAGGTAATAAACCTAAGGATCAATCTTTCATTTATGAATACAGCTTAAGCATGTTTGTGTGAAAAAATGATCCAAAACAGGAATGAAGTGTAGGAGTTGTTTGATATGAAGCATAAATGAGAAGAATAAAAGAAGTGTATAAGATGTTAGAAAAATCGA